>JABBOT010000016.1:4484119-4719804 GCA_016165875.1 Acanthopleura granulata
TGTTTACCATAATTAAACATCAGAAACAAAATACCTTTATCTGCAGCTTTATTGGGCGCCACAAATTCAGGTGGCACCAAAATGAAAAGAGTTATGCTAAGATGTAAGTTCTCTGCGCAGTCTAAACTTAGAGGGAAATCTACTCCTACGTCGAGACTTTGACTTCTAATGTATAGTGTCGCCCTTTTGCTACGTCATGTGTCTGGTTTCCGGGTAAGGACTATCGGTAACGAGGCAGACACAGCGTAGACATAAAAAGTCGTGAAATATCACTCTATTCCCGTATTCTGTTGTCATAGCAGTAATCGTGCCGACCGTGAGATACACTGAATGATGTTCCCACTTGCTTTTCTTTGAGATCTGTGTTTGTCATTGACAGAAAACGTTTGGTGTACATTCGTAATGAAAGTATTTCATTTAAATTTGAAAAAGGGACCGAGTGCGCTTTTTTGACTAAGGTGTCCATTCAGTGCACACAAGTCTAGATTCTGCCATTCTCGACTTAAACCTGAAGGTAGGCGAAGTGGGTAACGATTGTTCTCTGCAGGCACTGCAAACACTCATCGTCATTTTATGTTGCGCTGGTCATTTGTGGTTTACTTATGAACTATCAAATATTTGTCGACCTATTTTCAGTTGAAATTAGATTGCATATGACAGTCTACTGGTTTATATACTGCTTGATATTTCTGCGTTAAGAATACGTTTTTAATAAGAGGTTTATATGGAGCTTACACTGAATTTTGTACAATTACTAATGAAAGAGTCTAGAGGAAAATAAAGCACCAGAATAGGTACTTTTAAGGATGACTAGGGGAACGCGTTTATATTGGAAAGAGGATGCAAGCTCCATCAGGCCTCAAAGAATTTATTTATTCATTTATTTATGTGATTGGTATTTTACTCCGCACTGAAGAATATTTCACTTAAACTACGGCCGCCAGCATTATGGCGGGAGGAGAAACTGACAACCATCCACAGGTTGCTGGCAGATCTTTCCACCTACGGGCCGGAGAGGAAGCAACAGCATTAGTAAGAGGCGCCTAGGTCATTACTCCGCGCACACACGCTAACTCCCTGGGCCACGGAGGCCCTCGGCGTCAACGAACTTGAATGGGTAGTAACTGAAAAACGCTCTTATGTTTTTATCACGTAACACACAACACACACATTTGATGTAAAGCAGATATTTTTCATCCAGAACGACCTGCCGCTGGAAAGTTCATCGTGTGTTCGGATCTATCTCCTACTATGCTGAACCTGCGCATGGACTTGGGTTTCGTCTGGGCGTTTTTCGGTTTCCTACCAGATATACTCAAATATTCTTGAGTAAAACACCAATGAAATAAATAATCCAACCATACTCTAAGGTTAGTGTTATATTTGACGATTTTTGTCGACTTATTTTAGGAAATGTGGTGTTGCCCAACCATTTGACCATAGAGTTGAGCTTTGTTGTAGCAGGACAGTGCAGTGGGGTATAGTGTTATGTCAGCACCATGTATATAGTGAACAAAGAGTTCTCTGTACATGTAAACCTTGAATTGTGTCCGTCGCCGTTTGTGGTCAATTTTTTGCCAAGAGTCTTCTAACAATGGTCTCCGTCAATATAAATAACAGGGCAACTGATCGATTAATTCCGTATATCTTAAATGTTTGCCTGGTAAGGCTTAGAAAATCGCAGGTTAATCACTCAGTTAGGATTAAGGGGTAAAGGGGAGGGGCACAAGCTGTATTGTCAGAAGAAAACAGCAATCTGATTAACACAGTACTCTATAATCAACAATACTGTTTAACTTAATCCCCAGGTTGAGTTTATGTATTAATCTCGAACGTAAGAGATAATCCCAAGACACATTACGGGCCTGCCCAGTCCGGTCCACGTGCGGGCGCGTAGCAACACTACATCAGCCTCGATCTGATCACACGGTTGGACACAGAGTATAAAACCACGGTCTTGCCGATACCAGTCACCACAACTTGACTCCTGTCCCTCAGGCAGACCTCAAGAAGATCGGAAAGTTCGTGTGAATCAACCTTAACACCAACATGGTAAGTCAATTTTGTTCAAGACCAACTTGACAGAAAGTCAACAACTGGATAAATAACTTTTACGTTGTATTTTTCAGTGTTAATTATTAGTCGAAAAGCTATCTTCAAAAAATGATCACATGCAGATAAGATTGAAAATTATGGGCCGTGGCCTGGCTTCTGGTTAAATTTGCTTTGTGTTTCAACTGCTGCTGCACACTTGGTGTGAGTTCGAAACCCGTCTTAGACATGGAATTTGTAGATTCACCCATAATCACTGTCTGTGAGGCCTGATGACATCGACTAGTGCAAGATGATCGTGCATTCCTTGAATACCAATTAACATACATCAGCAGGGTGAACATATAGTATATACACTTCACACGTGGGAATGTTCGTAAGTAACTTGCCAAATGTCGGGGGTTTAGGCCTGACACTCGGGTCAATCCTTTAACAGACAGACTCAATTTGCCAAGAAATCATGATTCTGAGAACTTCAAATATTGTCTTTTCAACAGAGAGAGTGTATCAGCATCCACGTCGGCCAAGCCGGAGTCCAGATTGGAAATGCCTGCTGGGAACTGTACTGTCTGGAACACGGAATCCAGCCGGACGGTCAGATGCCCTCAGACAAAACCATCGGGGGTGGAGACGACTCCTTCAACACCTTCTTCAGTGAGACTGGGGCTGGGAAACACGTCCCCCGTGCTGTCTTTGTCGATTTAGAACCAACTGTTGTCGGTAAGGCTTACCTTTCTCGAACTTGCTTTCCACAACTAAACTTGCAATAAAACAGTTCCCCGCTCGGGTTTTGTCAACCTTACCCACATCCTATCCCATCGGCGACCATGCATTGTCAACAAGGCGCTGCCTTTATTGTGAGCAGGGTAATCTACTACATGTAATTCCCTCTCCTAATCAGGGTTTGAACCCACATCTGTATTAAAGCTATCACCTACGGTTTATAAATTTGAGTAAATTATTCTTCTAGTGCGCTTCACTCTTTGTCAGAAGTATTTAATTGATCCTCTAGTTCACTCCGTACCATGTTTGATCTTAATTCACTGACAGTTGAAAGGCTTGTCCACTTATTTTAATTCGATCGAATCTACTGACTGATTTTTCTTTCCACACTATCAGATGAGGTTCGCACCGGCACCTACCGGCAACTGTTCCACCCGGAACAACTCATCACCGGCAAGGAGGACGCTGCCAATAACTATGCCCGTGGCCACTATACTGTCGGGAAGGAGCTCATCGACCTGGTTCTTGACCGCACCCGAAAACTGGCTGACCAATGTACCGGCCTTCAGGGATTCCTCATCTTCCACAGCTTTGGAGGAGGCACCGGCTCAGGATTTACCTCCCTCCTTATGGAACGTCTCAGTGTGGATTACGGCAAGAAATCCAAGTTGGAGTTCGCCGTCTACCCAGCACCCCAGGTATCCACGGCCGTGGTTGAGCCCTACAACTCCATCCTGACTACCCATACCACCCTGGAGCACTCCGACTGTGCCTTCATGGTCGACAACGAGGCTATCTACGACATCTGTCGCCGTAATCTTGACATCGAACGTCCGACCTACACCAACCTCAACCGTCTGATCGGTCAGATCGTCAGCTCCATCACCGCTTCTCTCCGATTTGATGGCGCCCTCAATGTGGACTTGACGGAGTTCCAGACTAACCTGGTGCCCTACCCCCGTATCCACTTCCCCTTGGCTACCTACGCTCCAGTGATCTCCGCGGAGAAAGCTTACCACGAGCAGTTATCTGTGGCTGAAATCACCAACGCTACATTCGAGCCTGCCAACCAGATGGTAAAATGCGATCCACGTCACGGCAAATACATGGCCTGTTGTATGTTGTATCGAGGTGACGTTGTTCCCAAAGACGTCAACGCCGCGATTGCTACCATCAAGACGAAGAGAACCATCCAGTTCGTCGACTGGTGTCCCACTGGCTTCAAGGTCGGCATCAACTACCAGCCCCCAACTGTTGTCCCTGGTGGTGACTTGGCCAAGGTGCAGAGAGCCGTGTGCATGTTGAGCAATACGACGGCCATTGCTGAGGCCTGGGCTCGTCTTGACCACAAGTTTGACCTGATGTACGCCAAACGTGCCTTTGTCCACTGGTACGTGGGAGAGGGTATGGAGGAGGGAGAGTTCTCCGAGGCTCGGGAGGATTTGGCCGCTCTGGAGAAGGATTACGAGGAGGTCGGAGTGGACTCTGTAGAGGATGAGGGAGAAGGCGAGGCCGAGGAATACTAGAACATTGGAACATTAGCCAATATGCATGAAGAACTGTGTGAAAGCAATAAAAACTACCACTCCAAAATGAATATGAATGTATTTTTTTATCTTATTTTACCCACGTGTGCAAGAAAACCTTTCACCTATATATGTGTGTGCTATGACATTATAAAATCATACCTATTTTTATGCCGTACGAGGTCCGACAGGTCAGTAGGTTGAGAAATCCAAAGAGAGCCAGCTCTTCCGGTAACCGACGGCCTTTCTATTACGTGAGGGTGGTCAAACTGAACAGGGCTAAACTGAGACACATCTAGTAGTCTTTGATGACTAGATTAAGTTTACTGAATTCGCATGCTCGTTTTGTCTACTGTGTCGGTATTTGAGTCAATTTCATTGAGTTTGAAATTTCGTATGCTTATTTTTCTACAAGTAGTTTTGTTTAATTGTCTCCTGTTTAATTTTTTTGTTCACTTTATTTCAGAGCGTAGCAGTCAGTTGCTCTTTTCTTCTAAAGGTATACATTTAATTCACATGTGGCCTGATGTAGCAATAATATTTAACAATGTATCTCTGCTAAATAGTTAATTTTTATTCCTTATTACCCTGCAATGAAATTGTTCATTAAGTGAACATAAAGTACCCCACTATATATACATAAAAGAACAATAGTAAGTCATAGGTATCGAAGAAAAATATATAAAAAAATTGAGTGGCCTTGTAAACGTCCAGAAGATAGAATTCAACTCTGGGAAGAGGGTATTATCTGAAACCTCACTCCGAGTTGTCATGTTGTAGAAGCTCCGAAGGACGTGACCAATCAGCAATCCTGAAAATGCCACGCGCTACTTCGACTGCAACGTTCAATAGGTCCACCTCTTCATTGTTAGTGAGGCTCTTATGGTGAATGGGGAGATATGGGGAGCAAATTTGAGGGAATTTGAGGTTATTTTAAAGTGAAATACAACGCGTGTTCTTAGTTAAGTTCACGAAAAAGCTTGAGGCAAAAAGATGTGTAAACAGTAAAGATTTTTTTAACAGCTACCAGGACAGTGGAAATTGATATTTGACCGTGCTCCATCGACGAGCATGAAACATTGCCATTGACAGTCAACTCGGAAGATATACACCATAGCTTATAAACAGCTGATGTCTCATAGATGTCTGATTGGCCAGTCTCTCAAAGCCGTAAAAGCATGGGCGCAGGAAAATACTTCACACTTCACGTGAAGACAATTCATTAACAAATCCATAGTAATTCAAACAATGTGTTTTCATAAAATGAAATTTATATTCTTTTCAATGAACAATGCCTCAGTCATAAGCAGTATTTCACTTTCAGAGTTAAATTGCAGCACAATGGTCCAAGTGGGCAGTCACAGATTTTAGTAGAACTGACAAAGACTACCTGTGTTACAATGTTTACCTATTGGGCAAGAAATTTTTCCGGTCGAATTGGCGTGAAAACTGACTCGGGACAGCCATTGTCTGAGAATGAGAAGGACAATTTCTCCTTACCAGGTACTGAGGCCAGATTTACAAAGGAAATGCTTTCCCAATATCGGTAGAACAGAACCTGTTCCAAATGCCTTGAAGTGTTCGGTATATTCCCAGATGTCAACAGCCAGCTAAGGCTGACAACTATGAATGCAGGCGGAGGCGAAACTACAAGTAGGGCCGCTGAAAGACGTGCGACACTGTACCACCAAGTTCTCCCAGTCAAACTTCCGAACACGGCTGTTTGAAATCAAAAGAAACGTGAACTCTTGAATTGGGCATCTAGCGTTTGTGTTTCTATTTTGTATTTTTTAAATGTTTTGCCTGGCCATGAGCACTTGCATGTAACTTGGGAACATTTTTTTTTATTTCCGATGATGTAGGGGAGCTCCGGGACGTTGTGTCACTTCATTTGGCTGACAAGGCAAAATGGCGTCACCAAATGAGTAATAGTGAAGAACATATGTAATTTATCCTCCTTATATGTGTTGTAGAATTTTTCAAATATTTTAGAACATTCTTGAAAGACTCCTTTATGAATTATTTCAGGTTTAGTGGCTGACTTTACCATCACTTTACAAATTTCTTTATTTATTTGATTGGTGTTTTACACCGTGCTCAAGAATATTTCACTTATACGCCTGCGACCGGCACTATGGTGGGATGAAACCGGGCAGAGCCCGGAGGAACCCCAATTTAGAAAAAAAACAAAAACTGACTGCCCTGAATACATATTTCCAGTTTAATATAAAGGTATATATATATATATATATATATATATATATATATATATATATATATATATATATATATATATATATATATATATATATATATATATATATATACATATATATATACATATATATATACATATGTATATATATATATGTATATATATATATGTATATATATATATATATATATATATATATATATATACATGTAAAGTTTAAACTACGTACACATGTGACAATTACAAGGATGCATTTTCAGTTTTACCCTCCCATTCAATCTAACTTAATTACTCTCACACATTCACATTTACACGAATTGGTAAAAATCGCAGTGTTGACTCACTAGATTGAAATGGAACTTTCCACACCCCTGTCCTTTTTCGGGACTAGGGCAAATTCCACCACACGGACTAAACGGCCTGGATACCGACTGGTTATACACGCCACTCTAACGGGCAAGTGATCTCCATGTATGGATGTATACACTGCTATGATAAAACAGACCCTATTCGGGTTGAAATAATTAAACCCAGCCATAACTCTTTTATTATCGGATATGTGAGCATTTCATAAGTAAATTTTCAAAAAGTTTTCGGCAATCGTATTTCACCGCACGTTTATTTTAATATTTTCCCATGTTTTTTGGAGATATTAACGATTTTCTCCGTTTTGATTGATTACTGTCTATGTCGTAAGATGGACTTGCAAACAATATACAGACAGCTGATCATTTTTAATCCACAGACTGTGTGGTGACCACATTTTACCTCCCAAAGATAGAGAGCTACTTGCAGGACTCATGCAGCACAACGTAACCCTTTAACTCTTGACACGTACAACATGAGCGTATTCCTATAATAACCCAAGCTTAACTTCCATTTCGTCAGTTTCCTCCCACCATAACGCTGGCAGCCGTCGTATGGGTGAATTAAATATTATTGAGCCCGGCGTAAAACACCAATCAAATAAATATATAAATAAATAAATAAATAAATAAATAAATAAATAAATAAATAAATGTATTTCTTCATCATGTTCATCATTTACACCCCAGATTTTTACATCAACTTTTTACAACAGCTTCCGCTGTTTTCATTTTGCACGCTTCAGAGCTAATCAAAACATTGAAGAGTCACCGTGTAGATTCAGTGACAGCCTTTACTGGCGCTGCTATGAGTGCACACCTAATTAACATGATGTTACACAAGTAAATGGACAACCATGAAATGTGTATAACACGAGGCAGGAATTCGTAAATCTTGTCATGGCTAACTCTAGATATTTACTTATTTATTTATTCGGTTGGCGTTTTAAGCCGTACTCGAGAAATTTCATTTCTAGGACAGCGACCAGCATTGAGGTGGAAGGAAATCGGGCAGAGCCCGGGGTTGCGTTAAAGTAATGAAACGTTATTTATTAAATGCTGAAAATATATGAACACTAACAAAAAATATTATGCAATTTGTTGGACAAGTTATTGCACACTCTTCTGTCACGGAGTAGTAATACAACATACTTGTCCCGGCACAGTTTGTCATGCTTGTTCGGTGTGCCCGGAGAAACTGCGCATGCTGTTAGAAAGTGTGTTGTGGGAAAGTGTGCTTTGACAAAATAACCACAAGGGGTTAACGTTTCCCACAGAAGTTTAATAATTTGTCGGGCTGGTTTCGGTCTTTCCCCGGAAGTTGCCACCTAATTGTATTGGCACTTAATTACGACATTATCGGTCCCAACACCCCTCTTTAAAGATGGTCTGACCGACCGACTGAGCGCTGAACTCATCGGCGGGCGAGCTGGACATAGATGTAGCCCAGAA
This sequence comes from Acanthopleura granulata, assembly GCA_016165875.1. Classification (NCBI taxonomy): domain Eukaryota; kingdom Metazoa; phylum Mollusca; class Polyplacophora; order Chitonida; family Chitonidae; genus Acanthopleura; species Acanthopleura granulata. The sequence continues at coordinate 4,492,453 of JABBOT010000016.1, forward strand.
GGGGGAGAGGAGGGTGTGCCAAGTGCAAAAATCCCAATTTTTGAATGAGGAAAAAAAAAAGGGAAGGAAAGGAAGAAAAAACAATGAAACAAGTAAAAAAACAAAACTGAGCTATTGATTTCAAGCAAACACACACACACGCCCTGTGCTGATAGCGAATGGCTATGGTTGCCAGGGCCTCGGGTTCAATACCAATCCTAGCCTTTCACATAAAGAAATGACCCTTCAAAGTCTGAACGATCTTTCGCTGCCCCAGGAGCTAGCCAAGTAGGCCTATACACCTAGAGTTTACGTAAACTGCAACACATCAAGTTGAGTGTGTTAACTTTCGAAGTGCGAACGTCGTTTGCTTGAGATTAGAATATCTTCCCGTGTTGTGTGTCCAATTATGTAATTTTGTGGACTATACCTGAGGCTTTAAACTTAGATTGTAAGTCTACATAAATATCAAGTTATAAATCCTTTAGCATTCAGACGTCTGCCACCTATAAGCCTATATGCTTTAATCTGAGAAAAAAATACAGCATATAGTGTATATACTAGCATATAGGACCTGCAGAGATTTTATACAATGCAGTTGGAATAAATATTATGGCAGAGCACGGTTGTCACTCCAGAAAACCAAATATCAGATAAGAGTGTTGCTCAGGTGTGGTTCCCATTTTCCAATTATGTTTTATTCCCATCTTGCAGGGAACGTGTAGGCGGTTCATAATTCAGAAGTACACCCCCTGCACATATACCTGCTTTAGCTCTTGACTATGACTATATGAAGATGACAATGGAAGATCGTTATCTAAGTCCAGGTATCACGATCACAGTAGGGAGTAAGTAATTGACCTCAGCGTTAACTGTATACTTTCATCAATGATTTGCTTGAGAAAAGTGTACTGTTACACCTGAAATTGATAAACTGCTATACTACTCCTAACAGTGACTGCAGTGTCACATACGATGAAGGTTATTATTTAAATAACACTTATTTAGTTTGCTGTTTTCTGTGTTCTTCAGGTGTCACATATTAGTGTGCTACAAATCAAGGAAATCGAAGAAGCAACCAGGAGGCCAGCATCGTGTTTAAAATGGAAAGAAGAGAGAACCAAAAGAATAACATCTTGGTACAGTTTGCAAACTAAAAAACAGGCAGGATATTATCAGCCTATGTAATAAACTAATGTCTACCTGTGAAGTAAGTTCACGATCTCTTTCCAATGGTCGCAGGTATGAAACCTTTGTTATCCAAAATTATCACACCGAGTCTGGCACTAGAACACATAAATATGGACTCTTTGTCTCTAAGCACATCAGACCTATGCTAGCAGCGACACCAGACCGAATCATAGACCAGGAAACCATTGTAGAGGTAATCTGTCCATTCTCTGCTAGAGATGAAATTGTGTCACCGCAAACTGTACCTTATTTAACTGTTGATGATGAAATGTCTTTTTGTCTGGGTTGTGACTTAATTGTTCCAAACGCGGAACACTCTAGTCACCTGAGACTGTATTAAGGTGCTAGGGTCGTGTTTGTAACTTAAGAATGTATGCCAATTTATAACATGAAATGATCAGGAAATTTGCTCCTGCCACAGCACAATGGTCTGGAAATACTTTGCGTTGATGTTCACCCATGAACTTGTTTTAATTAAAACATATCATATTAAAAGAGCGTGCTGTCTCTATGTTATTACATGTTACATTGATAGACAACTCAGAACATTTATGTCACAGCTTACGAACAGATGATATCTCCAAGCTCTCCGATTGGTCAATCCCTCATAAGATCACCAGTCGGCAGCACAATACTCCACACTATAAACGAAAATAATTCAGCAAAGACTTCATACAATTTCAAACAACTTTTTTTACATTCAAGAGAGAATTTTATAATCTGTTTGCTGAACGGTACCTAAGTCACAAGCTGTCTTTTACTTTAATGGAATGGAAATAATTGATGTTAGTTATAACAACAGTATTGTAGAAGATTTGTTAGCAAATCAGGACAACTTCTAAAATAATCATTTCAAACAGGCCATTATTAACAAATTTTTGCACAAAAAATGTATTTAGGTATAACTTTAGTAGGCCTGTATAAAAACTGCAATAATAGAAAGAATAATTGAAATACTACGCTCATAGCATATTTAATAGTTCAAATCATAAACGAGTAGTCACTGAAGGCCACTGCGGAATGCACACATTGTGCACGTTGTTCACTGAAAGATTCATTTGATTGGAGTTTTACTCCGTACTCAAATATATTTCATGTGTGTGAACGTGACTCGCAATTCACAGTTCACAAGGAACCAGTCCTTATTATCCGATCAAATATAACTAGAGACTGCGCCTTAATTAAAAAAGCTCAGAGGTCTCAAAATGGGCACAACAAACACAACTTGGCAAGCCCCACAAAATGACGTCAGGTTACGTGACACTGAAGTGGTAACCGAACTGTTAACTGGATATTTCCAGTCACTGCGCCTTAACAAATAGGAACAGAGATCTCATACTGCGCATACAAATACAACTTGGCAAGATGTACAAAATGACTTCAAAAGTTTTGGCCTCCGACGTCATGTTGCTTTACACTGAATTGATAACCGCATTGTTAACTGGACATTTCGACCGTCATTGCGCCTTAACAAATGGGCGCAGAGATCACATACTTGGTACACAAACGCAGCTCGACAAGCCCTGCAGTTAACGCCGCAAAGGCAGGTAGTAGTGACAGTCTAGAGAAGTAGATGGCGACAAAGGCAGATAGTAGTGACAATCTGCAGAAGGGGGTCGTAAGGCTGGTAGTAGGGACAGTCTGGGGAAGTGGATGGCCACATAGGCAGCTGGTAAGGACAGTCTGGTGAAGTGAATGACCACCTAGGCACGTAGTTGTAACAGCCTGGAGAAGTGGATAGCCTCTTGTGGAGATAGTAGTGACAGTCTTGAGAAGGGGATGGCCAAACAGACAGGTAGTAGTGACAGTCTGGAGAAGTGGATGGCCACATAGACATACAGTACTGACAGCCTGGAGAAGTGGATGGCCACATATGCAGGTAGTAGTGACAATCTGGAGAAGTCTATGGCCACTCGGACAGGTAGTACTGACAGTCTTGAGAAGTGGATGGCCAAACAGACAGGTAGTAGTGACAATTTGGAGAAGTGGATGGCCATATAGACAGGCAGTGGTGACAGTCTGGAGACGTGGATGACCACATATGCAGGTAGTACTGCCAGTGTGGAGAAGTGGATGGCCACACGGACAGGTAGTAGTGACAATCTGGAGAAGTGGATGGCCACACGCACAGCTAGTATTGACAGTCTGGAGAAGTGGGTGGCCACAATGACAGGTAGTAGTGACAATCTGGAGAAGTGGATGACCACACGGACAGGTAATAGTGACAGTCTGGAGAAGTGGATGGCCACATAGGCAGGAAGTAGTGACAGTCTGGAGAAGTGGATGGCCACATAGGAATGTTATAGTGACAATCTGGAGAAATGGATGGCCACTCGCACAGCTAGTATTGACAGTCTGGAGAAGTGGGTGGCCACAATGACAGGTAGTAGTGACAATCTGGAGAAGTGGATGACCACACGGACAGGTAATAGTGACAATCTGGAGAAGTGGATGACCACACGGACAGGTAGTAGTGACAATCTGGAGAAGTGGATGACCACACGGACAGGTAATAGTGACAGTCTGGAGAAGTGGATGGCCACATAGGCAGGAAGTAGTGACAGTCTGGAGAAGTGGATGGCCACATAGGAATGTTATAGTGACAATCTGGAGAAATGGATGACCACATAGGAATGTAATAGTCTGGAGAAGAGGATAGCTCAATTTGATTGATGTTTAATGTTGTAGTAAAGAATATTTCTTTTATACAACTACGTCAAGTGTTACGGTGACAGAGCCCGGAGGATACCCACGACCAGATTGGGCTGTCTGCAGTATGGCACTGCAAGTTATTCAAGTAAAACCAATGGCTTCGTGTCATATTGGTAATATAAGTACAGACAAATCTACCACAACCAAAGTGCTTAGTGCTGGTGATATATTTTCGAGATACGTGTATGAGTATTTATTTAAAAAATTAAATTTTGAACTTAAAAATTTGGCTTTTCGCTGTGACAATTAAGTACAACCGCAGCTTCCCATTGTAGAGAAATGCCTTTAAATTTGTATAAAGGAACTACATGTATTAAGAGGTCTGAATGGCTGTGTTTATGTGATAACTAAACATGCGGGGTGATCAGGCTATGTCTAATTTGCTTATATTCAATCCTTTTTCTCTGAGCCAGACCCACTTGTTTACAACAAGTATTATTAAATTAACGCACAGAACAGCTAGAATGACACCTCCTGGGCTAGACACTTAAATAATCATGACAAGTAATAAAATCCAGCCTGTTTTAGATTTAGGCGTGGAATTTTGTAAGAAGGACGTAATTGTTGTTCATTGTCAGACGTGCAGGTAGTTTTAAGAACGACAAATTTTAAACCTGCGCTCCATTTGAATTATAATTTTCCAGTGTCAAAGCAACACATAAATCAGTGCACATGACTGTCATAAATGTGGGATTTTCTGAATTAAATAATAATGCAACATGATTTATTCAGTATATACAGTATGTGCAGCCTTACACTGTACTATGTGAATAACTAAATCTTGGAAACTACATTTACGGAAGATATTTTGTTTTTGTGAAAAAACAAACAAACAAACAAAACAAAACAAAACAAAACAAAAAACAACATTTTTTGAACACACTCATAGGAGGCCCGTTTTATCACCTGCATTATGGATGGTAAAAACATAACATAAGATGCTTTACTCAATGACGGCTAACCTTGACAAATACGAATGTATTTGCGCTCCTGAAGGTACTGGTATTAGTATGCTGGTACGTTACATGTATGTGAATTTTGTGCCGCAATCTGTATGGGCTGTTGACGGAACACTAAGCATAATTAAAGGCACAGTTTACACTCAACTGTACAGTGCAGTGCACTGCTTAGGTGGAAGTCGGTTTTTGAAACAGTATCATGTCCTTGATTCTGTCATGGAGGTAAAATAGAAGAAGGCACAACTCGCCCGGTCAGTCTCGGGAGTACGTCCCACTCACCCGCTGTACATTTGTAGGTTGCATGGAACTGTCCGTGCCTGGACTGTGTTTGATGTACAATGAACGATACCAGCGTCAAACCGAGTTGACGAGCAGGCCTTAGCGTTGTCTATCACTATAAGGAACTCATCATGCGCATTTAGTTTCGATTCAGTAAAAACCATAAACTCCAAATTCTGCGCACAACACATATTTCGTAAGGTCATATTTATGAGACTACATTGGCATTTAAATCACATCGATAGGACTTTTTTTCGGAAGTTAAAACCCCAAGTAAACAGCATTGATCATTCCGTTTTGCGGGATATTTTCTGTTTTTTCCGCATTTTCCGGTCGACATAGTTCTTTAAAGTTATGTTTTTCAGAAAGCATTAGTTAGTAGCAGTAGCTGGCGTTAACGGGATAGGGATACAGTAACTCAATTTTTTTTAATGACGATTGAAAATTGAGAAAATTGCCCATTTAAAATACATGGGCCTAATGTAACAATATCCAAAACCGGTCATGTTTGAGTTCAATAAAATCGCATTTCCGATCAACTTACGATGCACTGCAGTAAGAGCGGGTAAATACTTAACTGAATGTGCATATGCCCCAATTATGGGTACAGTAAGCGGTTTCTTGGCAAGTTTGTTTTTTTGTCAACACTACATGCGCCTATTTGTCAAAAGGCACAGCCGGTCGGCATCGGTACGCATGCGCACTTACCACTGGTTAGGAAATTACCTCACTAAGGAGCATTATCAGCTGTGGATAAACACGCCTCTGCATAATTTTTATTAGCTTACCGCTATAATCTTTGACATGCATACCACGTCTTGTGCAGACCTCTGTAAAAGCAACATCTTGGTTTACTATCGTGAGTATAAACTTTGGTGCATCGAAACGCCATTTTGACAAATCCAACTGTCTGAAAAGAACATCTTCCTTGTTTAAAACACCGCATGCAACAGTATCGCCATACGCGTTATATATGAATGAATGAAACTTTATTAATCTGAGATCGCTAATTAGCGATATATGAGGTAAACAAAATAAACATATGTATACGATGGCAGTACAAGAATTGACACAGGAACAGGAAAATTGCTTAATTTATTTATTTATTCGATTGGTGATTCACGCTGTACTCAAGAATATTTCACTTATGCGACGGCGGCCAGCGTTATGGTGAATACTGGCTTCAGATCATTTGGATAAATTTGCACCTCCTCACATTTTCAGCAGCATGTGATTTTTTATTCAAATCATTAAATTTTTCCAACATTGGCAGCTAGCAGATCTAGGTTACATATCTTACATGCCCTGTCTGTTTTATTAATATTCTTCCATCTACTTATCTCAATGGGTAAGTGATGATTTGAGGTTCTAAATTTCGTCAAAAGTTTTATCAACTTAGCGGGGAGAAAAATGAGGTACTTTTCTAATTGGTGATTATTTTTGCACAGAGAGTTTTGGGCGCGCAGTTATCTGAGCCTTCCAGGTTTGAAGATACTGATCAAATAATCTTTGTGTAACTGCAGACTTAACATTACGAAAATTTTCAATGCTCTGTTCTAGCCAAACATCACTCATGCCTAAATTTTGGGAATATCTTCATAATGTTCATAGGTGTTCATAAAACCCCGAGTTAGTATCTGATAGCATTATTCTATAAAAATAATAATTGAGCTTACATATATCTTTTATTCACCAACATGTGACAATAACCGCCCCCCACCCTCCGAAAGCAACCATTCTCTTCTTAACAGCAACACAACCTCCTCTCCCCCCCCGTTGTTATAGCTGAATCCAGGTGGTCTGGCATGCATTCTCTGTTACATATCATAATTATTCGGCACAAAAACAAAGCAAGACAGCCACACATAAACAAGAACAAAGGCCTACACAACAATACGCATGCCGTTCACACTTTACAGAGAATTTAGGAAAGTTCTTTTAATAGCGCAAACACCTTGAACCTGAGGGACCCGGTCGTTGTACGACCACTTATGTAAGTCTCTAGGCTAAAAGACAGACCAGGAGGCCGTTTCTCAATAGGTATTTTCGCCCGGCATAACTTTAGTTTCTCTTCGAGTTACGCCTCACCTAGGTCGGGACTTTTATAATGTCTACTATGGTGAGGCGCAAGTGCATAGCAACAACATGGCTGGTGTAGTCGACATACGACGCGGTCGTCAACTTGCCAGGCAGAATATCAGAAGAGCTCGAACATACCATGTATTCCAGACTCCGATCGGCGTTATGGACGAAGATCAAATAATAGCCAGACTTAGGCTTTCCTCCAACTTAATCTTGTATATATGTGACCCAATAGGCCCTCTCCTTGAAAGGAAAACATTACACAATCACGCACTGACACCGCCCCAACGAATTTTAATGGCATTGAAGTTTTCAGTTACAAATAGCTGACATGCTGAAAATTTCTAAATCCTCTGTAAGCATATGCATTAGGAATTAAGTTGGACAGTGTAAATTTTCCAGTTGACTCAAAGCCGCCGGGTATTTAGGACAGTCGAAAACATGTGGAAGGAGTGGATACTCAGAAAACGCTGACGTCATCTTATGAATATTCAGTAGTCTGGAGAAGTGAATGGAATACTACACCGACCTTTCGAGTGCGCGTGCCGAAGTAATGACAGCAACATGGCTGATAGCAATGTTGCTGGTCTGCCAAACGGAGAGGCACAAGTTTGTAATAGCTCAACGCACGAGATAACTTATTATTTAAACGTGGAGAATGCGAAGAAGGTAGCGTTGTGCATCACGTTAGGTTTTATTCTCTACCACGGCGTGATTCACGCGAAATATGGTAAGTGGTGTCGAAACATGTAGCGCACTGGTTTTTTGTACACTACCACCAACAACAACAACACATTATAAACGACACACCGTTTCATGCAAGCAACTGGTCATGGCGCGTTTTCATGAAGCGTAATTAGTGCTAAGTAGCCCTTAGCTAAGTACACTTTCTATCTCTACAACATACGTTGCAATAAAGTTTAAGATGCGTGCTCAGACCATGAGTGACTGCTGTTTAAAGCTGAGATTCATGCATAGGGCTGCACGAGGGAAGCTGACAGCAGATTTAACAATGTTCTGTCGCACCGAGGTGCTAGGTCAAATTCACGCATCCCTGGAATTATCTAAGGTGAGCCCGCTGTTCAAAGTCAACAACTGTCTTAAATTTTAAGTATTAAATCTTAAATGAAACACTGACCTGGTAGATTTATGTATCGATTAACAGTTAAATCATGTCTGCATTCAACTCTACCTTCAATTTTATGTTCTGATTAACGGGTAGAGTATATCTGTGGTGTTTTGATGAAATGTCTTCACTTCAGAATACTTCTGCCATGTTTAACTCTTGTTCCCTGACATTTGGCCAACGGTCACCGGCAGTACAGGAGAAACGTCAGAAGCTTTCCAGGGGGACGTGTATTAATTGCGGCTATCATTTTGCCACATTATAGGACCATGTCCAAAGATTTTACTTGCAACGACTTGTCAACAAACCAAAAGAACTGAGGGATGTTTTTTGTAGTCTTTGCTGTCAGGGTGAACTGAAGCACTGTGTGACGCTCGATATGTTTATTTTTTTGAGGTGAGGAGATTGAGGATCAATCCCGGATGGGGTCACACTGAACGCTTTGAAAAGGGTACATGTTGCTGCCTGGCTTGGCACTCAGTACAGAGAGGTGATAGCAAGTAAACAGGACTGGTCGGCCCGATGTCAAGATAATATCGTTGGGTGTGGTGTCATGTCTGGTGTCTCCGCCATGATGTTCCAGTGGCGACAGCACTTAGGCTGCATGGTTTCGCCCTGCCACAAGAAGACATAGTATATATGCATTCTAAGGATTCTTCGTTGTCAAATGACCGAAAAATTGTTGGGTACGATGTTAAACTCAGTCATACATATGTGTATACATGCGTACGTAACATCATGTGGCTGCGTATGTGGCCAAACCAGTCGCCCCATGTAGCGATCCATGCGGCGTGCAGTTTTAGAAAATGAAGCAGGGAGAATGCTAAAAGTGACGTCACAGGAGGGGCGTTTTCCTGCACATGGGCGACAAGTCATGAATTGAAAACGTCAAACCACTAAGTTTCTGACAGAAATGTCGAGAACGGTTAGCTCGACAAATTCTATACCAGGATATACACCATGATCACAAGGACTCCCAACACGTGAAAACCTTGGGATGGACTGTCGGTATTGCTATCGTCTTGGAATTAAAATGATTCCACTGTGTACAGTAAATATTCCTTACGTTTTATTTTTGACGTTTCGTTAGGTCCATTGTTAATGTTTACATCAAAAGGTGTTTGAGATACAGGGTATCATGGGGAAATTGGTTAGGGTATGGCCTGTGTATAAATCTAACTGGAAGTGCGTTGCTGTGTTTTAGGTAACAATTCCTGTAAGTGGATACTGAGCGATGGACGATTCCCAGGGTACAACATGTGGCAGCCGTATGGCTGTATGATGCATCACTACACCAAGAGGTAAGTCAAGACTTCAATACACAAACACCTGAGAAAGAAGTAAGTAAAGACCTCAATACACCAAGAGGTGGTTTGAGACCTCAATACACCAAGAGGTAAGTCAAGAGTAGCCTTATGAATTAGACATTGTATGCTACTGAACCAAGAGTATTTTCCTATCCGTAATTAGGTGCTGCGTAGCCTTTAAAATCTGTATATTCCTCAGTCAGCAATGATTGGCCGAGGGGATGGCACAGCACAGGGGTTTTAAAACCCTTCTGTTAAGTTCACATTATTAACTACTTGCTTGACGTTTTTTTGTTTGTCGTAACTTCTCCACAAATTGGGAGTTATTGGCTTTTGGGCTTCTCTGTGTAACCATGTGAATCCTGCATAAAAAAAACTCCACATTATGGAGGTTACTGGATTCTCTTGACGGCTAACTACACACATTCAACTGCGGGAATTTTTAATCGAAGCAGTGGTCTGAAACAGCTGTTATAGCCCTAAGTGTTTTGAAACTGCTGCGAAATGTGATCCCCTCGGCTGATCATAGCCAAGGATCTCGGCTGTGATCTTTAACATGGGGTTAATCATAGATCACAGCCCAGGAGGAATGTAGGTTAAAATAGTAGCATTGAAAAATAGCTATGAAAATCCGTGCAAAATAAACGAAGACATGCATGAACCGCGTAATACTGAGATAAACTATGTTCACCAGGGCATTCCCTGTTCCTCTGCCTAGTTTTTTCACATCCTGTAGCCTTAACGACCAGTAAAACAAAGATAATTCACATTTATTACTTACGCTCTCACGCATTGTCGACAACTCGACCTAAATAAACCAGGTTGTTCTAAATAAACCCATGGTTGACCTTTATGCAAATTGATTGCAGGCGTAGGTTTGTTTATTATGGATGTAAATTTCAAGATCTGATGTCTCAAGAAGGCCAACCTGCGCTGAGCATGCGCGCCTTATTGACACAGATTTGAAAACATGACAGCATGTGCCAGCTGACCATATTATTGACTGCAGCTAACATTTATATGAGAATGGTGCGGTAACGCTAAGTAGGGATTATGGCTAAATGCGCACAAATATTTCAGCTTGCAGAATTTAGGTGCTTTATGTGTACTTGGGGAGAATGTAACACGCATACAGCAGAATTGAACGAGGGAGTAGCTCGTTACAAGCTTTATACCGATGTCAAATTCGCATAGCCCTCGGGCTGAGGGTGGCCAGCGGTCCCCACGTATCTGTATATATAAACCACCCTTAGACCGTGGTCTCTGGCCAGGCTGATGATTGATGATTGAGGAACATACAGATTCTAAAGGCTAGGCAGCGTCTAAATATGGATATGAAAAGACCTCTGGTTTTTGAAGTGTACCTCTGTTAGATGTTTTATCGATAGAATACAATGTCTAATTTATTAGGATGAGTCAAGACCTCAATACACCAAGAGGTAAGTCTAGGCCGCGATACACCCTACCCTGGTTATAACACGAGTCATTACAACATGGGCTTCAGTATGACACGTATGACACAAATTTGTCGAAAAGTTTTTACTGTACTTCAGATTTTGTGAAATCTTTGCTTGTAGAAGTTTGGTTATCATATAATTAAAAATGTTAAATAAAACCCTTAATTAATGCTGTGTTAATTTGGTTTACATTTAAGATTCAGCGTCAGGGTATGTATGTTGTTCCTATGTTGCAAAGAGGACATCATTAGCTAACCAAGTTTATATAACATGCTTCACTTATAACAGCGGCCTCCATGTCCGAGGGTGTTAGTGCGCCAGCATGGCCCAGGTGCCTCTCACTAATACGATCTCTGTGAGTTAAAGCAGAGCTCTGACTGGCTTCCTCTTAGGCCATACATGGGAAGATCCCCCAGTAACCTGCGGATGGTCTTGGGGTTCCCCCGGGCTCTGCTTGGCTTCCTCCCACCATGATGCTAGCCACCGCCATATAAGTGAAATATTCTTGGGTACGGCATAAAAACGCCAATCAAATAAATAAATAAATAAATCACTTATAATACAGTAGGCAGATTTTTCCCCAACAACAGCGTTATAATGAGGAAGAGGTGTATTAGTACCTCACTTGTGAAAAACAACTCCAGAGTTCTCTCCCCTGCGTATGCAACTAGAAGGTATGTCAACAGAGCAATCCTCTGTCCCAGGACTATATTCGAATTCCCTTGATGTCTTTAGAGTCAAGACTCTCCATTCCTGTTCAAACCCATCACTGACTAGTGAGAAATCCACTTAACGGTGGATTGCCTCCAATGCTTACACGTAAACTGTTCAGATATAGTTTTTATTTTTGTGCAAAATTGGCACAGTTTATTGTAGAGGTATCTGTGATTCAGTGAATACAAATCCCTAGATTTAAAAAAAATTGTATATATATTTGTTAAGACTGACTTTCATGAAAGATGCTCTCCATACTCATCTGCCCTTGATGTCTCCTAATGTGCAGCAATCAGCTGTGCTTATCATACACCCAGTTTTGTTGGGATTAGTTTTCATGCCTTCCCATCGGACTCCTCCCTGTGACAAAAATGGATAATCGCCACACTCCACCTTTATTGGATCGTTCAGGGATGTCACTGCCACTGGCTAAACAAACATTCTTTGTCCAACAGCCGAAGGGGCCTCCGTGGTTCAGTTGGTTGATGTGCTAGCGCAGTGCAATGAACCAGAAGCATCCCACCGATGCAGTCACTGTGCGTTCAGTGCGTGATGGCTTCCTCTTCAGTTGTGGGAAGCTCTGCCAGCAACCTGCGGATGGTCATGGGTTTCCCACGGGCTCTACCCAGTTTCCTCCTACCATAATGCTTGCCATGGTCGTATAAGTGAAATAATCTTGAGTACGTTGTAAAACAACAATCAAATAAATAAATAAATAAATCCAACAGCCCGTGTGTTGTTATGTTCTTTCATTGATGTGGTCTCGTAAATATTTCTGGTGAGGGGATTCCCCTATGATGCATATGTCGGAGAATGCCTATATATTTATCATTATCAGGTATGGCATGATATAGTTATAGATGTTTTGGGGATATGTGGGTTTCCCCGCGGCTCAGCCTGGTTTCCTTTCACCACAGTTCTGGCTGACGTCTTGTAAGTGAAATATTCACTTATACGGCGTAATGCACCGATTTTGGGGATGCAAGTAGTATTAATCTGCATGTCACCTCCAGCTGCATTGTGTAGCCACAGCACACCTCTTTGGACTATTAGTTCTACTTGAACAGTATACTGGCTTGCTGGTGCATTGTATCTTCTCCCAGAGAACTGCTATAAAGTTAATTCTACATTTTCTTTTAGCATTCAGTTTTATACTCTTTGTTTTAATTTCGTTCTTCTACTTCACCAGTGATGCAAGAATGTGTATGCAGTACATCTCCTACTGGGGAGGCCACAACCACATTGCGTTTCTGGGCGACTCACGAATCCGACAGTTGTATTATGAGTTAGTCTCCTTACTGGCCACAGCTGACCAGAGCGAAGCAGGGGACCCAAAAAAAGCTCACAAGGACTTGGTCTTCCGCGATGAATTCATTAACGTCAAAGTGGTAAGTGGAGTGTACATTAGGGTTGTTTGGTAAGTTGTATCAGTGCTTCGAGAGCCTGACTCTTGATCTATGAAGCTCATGTTACAATGTACCTCTCACTGGTGTGGCATCCTCCACCCACAAACCTGAAAACCATTAGGCCATTCTTAAAAGAATCTATCAGCAGAATGGGGTAGGTGGGTAGGGACTTTTTTTTTTTTGGCGTCAATGCTGATCAAGCCTTACATTTTTAGCACATCACAGGAACATTTACTGCTGGTTGATTTAGAGGAAAATGGCTGAGTTGGTTAGCGCGCTAGCACAGCGTAATGACCCAGAAGCCTCCCACCAATGTGGTCGATATGAGGTTGTAAACCCCAGTACCAACTCTGGCCACTGTGCATCCCTGTGCGGGACAGTGTGTGGGAGTGGCTGGATGTTCACTAAGGCCATAAATTTTGTGCTGGTGGACACTCCTTGCATTGCCCCACCTGTCTGGTTTCCTGAGGGGTTAGAGACAAAGGTCTGCCTCTTTCTCCCTGGGCATCTGAAGAGTTAAAAAGTGCACTTCCACCGCAGCCTTTATTCCAACCACTATCCTCTGTATTTAGGTAAAAGCTAGCAGTGGAGGCCACAGAATGGTAGCATGACTGGAAGATAGAATTTATATTATTTGTTAAAGAGCTTGAGCCATGTGGGATCACTAAATGTGTATTTTCAGTATTTGTGTGCAACAAGTGGGCACATATATACATATATCTCCCCTTTGCTCCAAATCTCTTGTGTAAATGAATGTCCCGGCAGTTATTTATACTGTTGAAGTGATGTTCACTTAACCGACTCAGTTTAGGATTCTTTTCACTTGGACATTTGTTAGGAAAACAGAGAGTATTACTCTGTTACTCCATAGCTGGTCTCCTGGTATTATTTGTGGAAGTTTACATGTACTGCAGTTGTAAAGCAATTTGTAGCCCTTAGTGTGCTTTCAGAAGTTAGTTGCAAAACCATGAGGTCTTTGTGTGCAGCTACTTGTGGTCATATAGGCATATAAGCTAACCTTTAGTTCAGGCATGGGTCAAAGGGTAATTTTCCATCCCACATCTGGCAGTCATTAACTCTAGGACTGTGAACAGGGTTGTTTGGGTCACATGACAAAATGGCTGCCCCCAGTGACTGTAAACAAAGAGCTGACAAATGTCTACATCATCACATCGCAGGTGTATTATTGTGTCTTTTACATATTAATACCCTCATTTATCATCGGCAGTAATGCGGATAAATCCTTGATTACTTTGTAATGACTTTTAGCCTTGATTTGATGAAATGTCTCTACTAAGTTGTGAGCATGTTGATCCCATGTGGCCAAGCTGCCTTAGATGATATATATGATAGCTCTTGTCATGCACACTGTTCTAATACTGTGATAGGTGCTTGTGTATTCAGATTATTTCATATTCACAAAATTTATTTGTCCACGCTAGTGTAATATGTATTAGCCATGTTCCACATGTGCCCAATTAAGACGAGACATAAATTCATTGCATTTGCCTTCTCTGATCACGTAGTGTTAGGGATTTGTTTGTCATTCACATGTAGGACATGACATTTATAGATATTCTCCTTGTGTAAATACATGTTGTTTCTTTGAGGGTTTAAGTTCCACATCATTATACAATAGCATGCCCCTGGCATACACGTTTGTTATGTTGTGTATAGTGACTATCCTCAATTGTATGTATTCTATAAGTATATGTATGTACTTACTATGTGCATGATTGGAGGAGGTGTTGCTGACACATGCTACTTAAATTGTCTATACAGGGACAAATAGTACTGTGCAACCATCTCTTGGTTGTAATCTTGGTATAATAACATATATGTTTTGCAACACTGGCCAATGTTGCTGATGCTAATTGTTTATGCCGCGTTTGTTCTGGGAGACCTGGGGCCTGTTTTGTGACGTTGCAGTTCAGCGATGTATAATTTGGCTGTTAGCAATTTGCTGTTGTTGCAGTTGTTTACCAGTACACAGCAAATGTCAGTCAGTTGTTAAATCCAGTTATCCTTTGCCTGTTTATACTTTATCTGTGAGTATAGGGATAACCATGTGCATTGCTCACTGTGTTATTTTTCACTTATTTTATTTGATTTTATAAGTGAGCATCTCGTCTCAAGTTTGTTTTGTTGCAATATTTTTACACGGGTTGCTGATTCTACTCACTTGCCCAGATTACCATGAGACAGTCTGGTGGTGGTAATTCACAGCACACCCAGGTCTTACAAGTTCACGCTGGCTTCATCTCCGGCCGTACGTGGGAAGGTCTGCCAGTAACCTGCAGATGGTCGTGGGCTTCCTTAGGCTCTACCTGGTTTCCTCCCATCATAATGCTGACCGCCGTTATATAAGTGAAATATTCTTGAATATGGCATAAAACACCAATCAAATAAATAAACCAAATGACTTTCAATATTTGCTTCTCTTTGTAAGTGGCAAGAGAACACCGCAGCATTGATTGTCACAGATGCAATCATGTGTCGGTTGAAGTGCAGCACAAAAGTGATCAAAAACACAACTGACTCCTGTCTTTCACAATGCTAATCCTTTTGATCAACCACTGAGTAATTCTTTGCCCACAGGAGTTTTTGTGGCACCCTATGGTCAATCTGTCCATGTTCAACATGTACAAAAGCTGGTCCCAAGCTCAGTCAAGGTCCAGACCTAACTTCATCGTCACAGGAAGTGCCACAGTAAGTAAGTGACAGGAAGTGGCACAGTAAGTCAGAGGAAGTGGCACAGTAAGTCAGAGGAAGTGCCACAGTAAGTAAGTTACAGGAAGTGGCACAGTAAGTCAGAGGAAGTGCCACAGTAAGTCACAAGAAGTGCCATAGTAAGTAAGTAAGTCTCAGGAAATGCCACAGTGAGTAAGTCACAGAGATGCCACAGTAAGTCACAGGAAGTGCAATAGTAAGTAAGTCACAGGAAATCACACTGTAAGTAATTCACAAGAAATGTCACAGGAAGTGCCACAGTAATTAACAGGAAGTGCAACAGTAATTAAGTCACAGGAAGTCACACAACAAATAAGTCACTAAGGAGTCATAAGTCATAAGGAGTAGCTGTTGTAAGCAAGTCACATTAAATGCCAGAGTAAGTAAATCACAGCAAATGCCTCAGTAAGTAGGCCTAAATCACAGGAAATGCCACAGTAATTATGTCACATGAAGTGGCACTGTAAGTAAGTCACAGAAGTGACACAATAAGTAAGACATAGAAAGTGCAACAGTAAGTCAGTCAGAGGTATTGAAGTGAAACTATGCTGGGGCATTCTCAGGGACTTTCTCATCGCGGCTTCTCCAATGAGAAACCGGTATAAATTGAGTTTTTCAGAATAGATTGAGTATCCTGATTATTTGGGGGAATTACGCACTGTAGGAGCATAGAAAATTACACACTGTAGGAGCATAGAAAAAAGTTGAGTATTATGAAAATTTAGTGGGAGAAAATATTTTTGTGGGCAAAGAAACGCCGCTATGCATGAGTTCAGGTGTCAAGAAGGTGCACAGGAAATGCATGAAAGCAGCTGAATTTTCAGGGGTTGTTATGATCAACATAGGGTTTACCCCAGGCACTCGGCTGTCCTTCCCTCATAAAACTGGCTGCCATTACTTATTGGTAAGTGAAAAATTGGTCAGTAGAGTGTCAGATAGTGATCATCCAATAAACAGATCAACTTAAAACAATAACAGCTGGAAAGTACACAAGCACAGCAGTACTGCAAATAGGTGCCTGACATCTTTGAAAATACACCTTTGGTGAATGGGCGATGACCCAAGAGACCTTTCTTCAGTAATGTATAACGTAGACAACATGGTAAAACCACTTTGTATAGAGGGGTGTTCATAAATGTCGGGCCCCTATTTACAGGGTGCAGCCTCTTTTTTTTTTTGTACTGAATGCCATCTCCTGATTTTTTCGATAACAAATTTGGTATGCATTGAGATATGATGCCAAGTTCAACATGGTTAAGATCAGTCACTGTATATTTTATGATTTACTCCCCCAGTGGTGTATCAAGATGTTTTATGATTTACTCCCCCAGTGGTGTATCAAGATGTTTAATGGCAGTGAAACAGCCAAGAAAAGTTTCTACGGTGAGTGAATTTTTCTTCAGTTGACCTTTTCTTGTTTCAGTTGAAAACAAATTAAGATTTCTTCTGTTAGCATGCTTCTGTGTACCTGTTTAATGGACGAAATACTAAAAGAGAATTAGCTACATAAATGATTTTTTTGAAATGTGTGTGTTTTTAAAACTCCACCTTTTTTTTGGAGAAAGTGGGTACACATAAATTAACAAACGTATATCTCCTTGATTAATTATTGGTTTGAAGGTTGATTTGTGTATGAATTTAAACCTCTTTCAGAAAGCTGGTAACATGTTTATAATTGGAAATATTAAATGTTACACGTACAGAAATTGTTTTTGGAGGTGTTAAGAGCAGTTCAGAGATGCATGTCTTGAGCATAATGGCTCTGCACTGAAGGGAGACCACCACAGCACCAGAACTGCCTTGTATTCATTTCCTAGGCCCAGCCATCTTTGATCACTTTTTGAACATTAAGAGAAAGTTGATATCACAATTCATATGTCCTCTGTTTTCTTTTCAGCCAACCTAACCACAATCATTCCTCAGATGAGCAAACTTAAGGGTTCCACAAAAATTCTGTGGATGCTTCAAGGTATGTCACCTGAGTTTTTATCCGACTCTGAATACCTTGTGTTGATATTGTAAATCCCCATATTGCGTGTTGAACAGTGACATGCACATGTCTTGTAGAAAAGTTTGTCAGTTGCTTGTTTCTGGCCTGTGGTTTACTTTGGGCACATAGGTGTACTCCACCCATGATGTACTGTATACCTGAACGAGTCCTTGGTTGTGATTCTGACAATTGTAATCGTCATACTCAATGCTCCCTGTATTGCCGCTAGACCCAAAAAGAATGATTTTATCTGTCTGCAGGAAATGATGTCCTTGGTATATGCTTGAATAAACATCTTGCTGCATGCAAGTCTGCAAATAGGTGCCTATTTGCAGGCTTGCAGATGTAAGATGCACAAAGACTGAAGAATCACATTATGTATATTTCTGCTGTATTTGTCTCCCCTTCTTGTCCAGATCCTGTGTATGAGGATAACCTGAGCCCCAACAGATCCATGATCACAAATGGCCAGGTGGACCATTACAACAAGATCGCCATCAACGTTCTGTAAGTACTCAGAACTTACCTCCACCTTCTGTAAGTACTCAGAACTTACCTCCACCTTCTGTAAGTACTCAGAACTTTCATCCACGTTCTTTAACTTCTCAGAACTTACATCAGTGTTGTGTAAGTACTCAGAGCTTACGTCAGTGTTCTGTAAGTACTCAGAACTTACATCAGTGTTGTGTAAGTACTCAGAGCTTACGTCAGTGTTCTGTAAGTACTCAGAACTTACATCAGTGTTGTGTAAGTACTCAGAGCTTACGTCAGTGTTCTGTAAGTACTCAGAACTTACATCAGTGTTGTGTAAGTACTCAGAGCTTACGTCAGTGTTCTGTAAGTACTCAGAACTTACATCAGTGTTGTGTAAGTACTCAGAGCTTACGTCAGTGTTCTGTAAGTACTCAGAACTTACATCAGTGTTGTGTAAGTACTCAGAGCTTACGTCAGTGTTCTGTAAGTACTCAGAACTTACATCAGTGTTGTGTAAGTACTCAGAGCTTACGTCTGTGTTCTGTAAGTACTCAGAACTTACATCAGTGTTGTGTAAGTACTCAGAGCTTACATCAGTGTTCTGTAAGTACTCAGAACTTACATCAGTGTTCTGTAAATATTCACTACTTACATCCATGTTGTGTAAGTACCCAGAGCTTACATCCATGTTGTGTAAGTACTCAGAGCTTACATCCATTTTCTGTAAGTACTCAAGACTTATACCAGTGTTCTGGAAGCACTCAGAACTTTCATCGATGTTGTGAAGGACTAAAAAATTACATCCATGTTCTTTAATTTCTCAGAACTCATATTCATGTTTTGTAAGTACTCAGAACTTACATCCATGTTCTGTAAGTAGTCAGGACTTCCATCCGTGTTGTGTAAGTACATGTACTTAGAACTTACATCTGTGTTCTTTAACTATTCAGAGCTTACATCCATGCTCTGTAAGTACTCAGAACTTACCTCCATGTTCTGTAAGCACTCAAAACTTAATCCATGTTCTGTAAGTACTCAAAACTTATGTCCGCATTAAGAAATCAGAATGCACATCAGCATTGTGTAAGCAGTCAGAACTTATATCTAGGTGTTAGGGGAAATAATCAACATCAGGTACCCCTGTGTTGTAACCGTTGCCAGACACGTGCAAAATTCTGCATGTTTCATGCATTTTATGTGAGTCTTTGTGACACCTTGACTCAAGCAAAGTTTGAAGTTGAAAACTTGGAAAAATAGCTGAGCTGAATCCTGAGGTTGTGCCCAAGTCTACAGTATTGTAAAACGCATATACATACCATATGCCCCATGTGGGCACATGAACTCTTCTGCACTCAAAACTGCTGTTTGGCTTAATATTGCAGACGTAGAATGTTGGTTGTTGTGTGTTACCGTTTTGCCCACCACGTTTCAGATCTAACAGCCCTGTAGAGATCTGGTCATCGTCAAGGCTTGTCGGCCAAGGTTTACAGAAGGAGTTTGCCGATGGCCTTCATGCTTCAAAGGCCGTGCTGGAACATGTGAGTTCAGAGTTACCTCCCTTCATGATGTAGATGATGTTTTTCTCAACAGTGCAGGTCATCTGTTGGAATGCTTCTCCGTTGGGCTTGTCTTTCGCTGCGGTTTTAATATTCGACAGCTTTGAGTATTTGAGAAAACACTTGAGACAGTTTGCCCTTACCCAATTGAAAATGCATTCATCACTGTAACATTTATGAACCTTAATGCTAAATATATGCAGGCTGTCCCAGAAGGCGCGCACCATCCTGGTTTTCGAAAAAAAAAAAAAAAAAACACCTTTATTTATTTCAAATACACCGTTATTGATAATTATCATAACAAATGCTCAAACGGCATTTGATGTGATTATTATCAATAAAGATGTTTTTGAAATCAAGAAAGGTTTTTTGGAAATCAAGATAGGTTTTTTTTCTTTTTGAAAATCGGGATGGTGCGTGACTTCTGGGACACCCTGTGTATGGACTATACACAATGGTAATACTTAACACTGAAGCTTATATATGTGTACCTAGTCATGCTTACTTAGCATATGGTGTACGAATTACTTCGGTGATTATATGGCTACATGTATTTTAGAAATAATGGCACCATTCACTGCATGTATGCTGTGATGACTGCAGTCATTGTTGTGTATCCATTGTTTTGAGGTGAGGTCACAGGACATCTATATGTTGATGTGTACTGACTTGTGTTTCTGTGTTTTTTTTCTCAGGACATCCAGATGCTCATGAATGTGTACTGTAACAAGAGGAGACTCACATGTGTTTCTCTGTTTTCTCAGGACATCCAGATGCTCATGAATGTGTACTGTAACAAGAAGAGACTCACTTGTGTTTCCCTGTTTGTATTTTCAGGATATCCAGATGTTGATGTGTACTGACTTGTGTTTCCCTGTTTGTATTTTCAGGACATCCAGATGTTGATGTGTACTGACTTGTGTTTCCCTGTTTGTATTTTCAGGACATCCAGATGTTGATGTGTGCTGACTTGTGTTTCCCTGTTTGTATTTTCAGGACATCCAGATGTTGATGTGTGCTGACTTGTGTTTCCCTGTTTGTATTTTCAGGACATCCAGATGTTGATGTGTACTGACTTGTGTTTCCCTGTTTGTATTTTCAGGACATCCAGATGTTGATTCATGTGTACTGTAACAAGTAGACACTCACTTGTGTTTCCCTATTTGTATTTTGAGGACATTCATATGCTGATGAATGTGTGCTGTAACAAGAAGACACTCACTTGTGTTTCCCTGTTTGTATTTTCAGGACATCCAGATGTTGATGAATGTGTACTGTAACAAGAAAACACTCACTTGTGTTTCCCTGTTTGTATTTTCAGGACATCCAGATGTTGATGAATGTGTACTGTAACAATCACATGAACTATAACGACGGCACGTGCTGTAGTGAGCCAGAGCCTGCTACCACCCTGCAGATCATCACCGCTGCCACCTTTCTAGTCTTGTAAGAATTTTGCAGTATCTGTTTCCTAATAGAAAGTCATTCTGTTAGACATAAGAAGCTCCTTTTAATCCATCATGTGCACTGTTTCAACAATGTGGTTTGAGACTGCAGGTACATATAGAACATTGAAGAGGGGTTGTTTTTTGGTACCCACCAATGAAACAGTAATGTGAAAAATTGGTGATGTCAACAGTAGCGCAGTTTGGATTTGTCACTTTTTTCAGAACTTATTTTCGTGATGTTGCTAGTGTTTTAAGAGTCACGCGGCAGTGCTGTTCTGTTTGTGAATTTTTCGAACATAAAAAGATGTGTAGGCTTCATATCATAATTCTGATATCATTCCCTCAGGAAGGAATCATGAAAATCGAGGCATTAGTGTGGTTTTAATTCAGTTTGTATAGGTTATACCACTGGAATGGCATATTGTATTACAACCAGCAAATAAGTGAAAAAATTCTTCATTGTATTTTAAACAGCAAATCAAATAAGTCAAGGTGTATTGGATGCCTGTTAATAGATCTTTATTGATATACTCATTTCCTCTCTTTGCAGTGCCATCTTTGCGGTGGTCATGATTATCTACCGCAGGAAGTCAAGGCGCAATGGCATTAAAACAAGGGGAGGTAAGTATAGGCAAGCCACAGATTTGGTCTCTTGGTGAAGTTGAGATGCACATTTAATACAGTTGTACTTGGTTGTGCAGTCACTTCTCCAGCTGATGACAGTGGTGTTCTTTGACAGTCCACAGAGATAAGCAGATCGTGTAACTTCTGTAATTGACTGTGGCCATGAAGCTAACTTTTCTTTGGTTTTTCTGCTAAAATTTGTTCTTCTTTTGCCCCTTCCACCAAAACAGAATCTTGATGAAAATGAGTCTCTTTGCATTAAAATTTATGGAGTTATGCCCCGTTTTGTCATGCATTCTTTTTGTCTCGTTTCTGCTGTATTTGGCAAGTTGCTTCACTCGTGAGTTTGAAGTATGATGATCTTGTATCTTTCATTTATACACACCGAATCTAAGTGCATTGCATGCTTTCTCACTCCGCCTTTACCAGCAGGTGTATCATGAGTTCCCGAATCTCTTCTTTGTATTATCCAGAGAATGGGCTGCGTAACGGCCAATCACAGGCCCAGCAGGAGAAAGTCCAGGGTCTGTATGAAGTTCTGACCTCTGTGTCAAAGCTGGGCGTCATCATGGGCTATTTTTACCTCTGCGACAGGTGAGTTCCCCTCCACAGTTTCGGTTGTTTCTTACAGGTATAGAAACACCACAAAATTTTCTTACTGTTTATGTAGTAATTTCACAAAGAGCGCCCACCTAAAACTGTATTCCCTAATTTTTGTTGGCCCAAAATGACACATACTGTCAAATAAACAGATGCCTTGCCTACAGTATATCCAAATATCATTATTGGTTGACCACCATTTTCTCAAAATAAATCAGTGGGAATGCAGGTACTAGCATCCTATCGCCATAGAAACAGGGTGTAGTGGGCACTTGTTCATTGGACAATATTTTAATTGTAGCCACAAGTAATGGACTTTGTTTCAATCATTATTCGTCAGAGTTTATACCTGCAAAATAACCTGGCAGTAATTCAACACACTTCACAGATACAGCCAATCTATACCGTTTTCAGTGCCCCTGAATCTTGGGTACAAAATTGAATTAGTGGTTTTATACCTATAGAGTATGGCCAAAGTCAATACATTCAGAAAGAAATACCCCCACTGCATCCATCATCTCTTCGAGCTACCTAACACTGATATAAAAGTTCAGCAGGGTATAGTAAGGGAACAGTGCATGAAAACCTTGGTCTGGCCAACCAAATCGCTGATTTGACGCTAGGCTGTTCTCTTGTATTTCCCTGTCTCTCTTAAAAAAATTCCTGCCACTGAAAGAATTTCTGGTGCTTATGGATGACTGGTTCAGTGTGGTCTTAAAGAGCAGTACCATGAGTGTGTGTTACGTAATAGGTTGCAGGTATGTGGAGCTTTCAGTTGTTACCCCACACCTCACCCTTCTACATAAGATCATCGGTTTTAGCCATCTTCACTGGTGGTAGCTTTTTTCGGGGAACAACTTTCTTACCAAGGCAGCAAGCAATTGCAGGGGGCACTGTCATGTTGAAATATCATTTAATACACACTTAATAGTCACTATCCGTTGCACTACTTGCCTGCTAAAATGACACAATGGCCACCGCCTCTAAAAATTTACTATATACTGACAAGACAGGTAACAGAGCTGCAGACTGTAGATACAACGACACCTTACATACAACCTGGAACCGGGAAAACCTCATCGTACCCAGTCTGTGTGCCCTGAATTCTTCTCTCCCTGCCTTTGGCACCTCTAGTACTAATCGTCCATAGTCTCCTCCTGGTGTTTTGGCACCCTGCCATTCAGTGCAGTCATATTCGCCTACAGATGGGCAAAAGTTGCTACATAATTCTGCCTTTAGCTTTCTCTCAATGAGACTCCATGAGATAGTGATTTTTTTTTACCTTCACTGCAGAAGATCGAAACTGTCATGTTCAGGCAGACATTTCCTATAGGCATAAAAACACTAAAAAATTTCCTTACTATTTATGTAGTAATTTAACAAAGAACATCCACGTAAAACTTTATTCCCTAAATTTTGTTGGCCCAAATGACCTTATTCGGTCATTATTTGTCATAGTTTATACCTGCAAAATTACCTGGCAGTACATCAACACACTTCACAGATAGAGCCTATCCCTACACGTTCCTGCCGTTTTCTGTGCGCCTGAGTCTTGGTACAAAATCAAATTAGTGGTTTTATACCAACATGTAGCCAATGGGAATGACTTTTCTGACATCAATAGATTTCTAAGAATCCTGCAAAACAACCAACTTCGTCATGGGGGAAGTTTTTATTGATTTACCATATGTTTGATGATGTGATTTAGGCATTAAGGCCATTACAGGCAGCTGATCAGTCTTCTCTGCATTTAAATTCATTTTTTGGTGTTTAAATTCAAATTTCACGATAGTGTTCGTCCTGCAATATGACCCACCTACTACTCATAGAGTGGGGGTTAGTTTTAAGGGTTGAGAGCAGAGTCCTCAGGTGAAGCAACATTTCGCACGTTAAGTCATACTGACAACTTAAATCATATATATATATATATATATACATATAGGAGCTACACTGTGCAGTGATACTAAGTATTGATGTTAACATCCCAAGCGAACAAGCCTGTGTTCAAATTTTTTGTCTTGTTGTTGGAAAGATACTTTGCCATGTGAAAGTTTAAAACTTTACTACTATTCTGATAGTCTGTCTTATCTGTCTGTTGGTGGTCAGCCTGTCACACATCAGTTTTCTGAACTTCCTTTTTAAAACCGTTCATTCTATTGAATTGACACTTGATACATATCCACACCATGATGACTTACCTATCAATTTTGAGTTATTTCATCCAGTTTCGACAAACCGGACAACATTGTTGCTGTTTTTGACCTGTTTTTTTCACTGTAATAGTTTTGCGGATTTTTCTTTTACTTAGATTTAGAGTTTTTTTTATGGATCTATTGGTGAAAATTGCCAGAGGCTTGAAAAAATGTGGAGAAATTTCAGGCTTTTGTTTCACCGAAGTACTTAGTGTCAGTGCTTTTAATGAAATAGACTGTGTGTGATGGTCAAATATTAGCTTCCTTTCATGATGTTTTATTCATTGTTTTGTTGGTATTTATATGCAATAATTTTGCATAGAATAAAACTTTTAATTTTGTCTGGAGTGGAGCTTTCATTTATTATCTTTTTAGCTGTTTGCCCTTAAAGGTCATAAAATGCACTTGCGCTATTTTGAGGATGGTGACGGTAAATTTCACATACCGATCGGTAGTGTATGTTGCGAAAAGATTTACATCATGTAAGATAGCCTACATATATGTACTTAACTGTTCCCGATTGCATTTAGGCCTACCTTGCGGCAATCAAGTGCTAGGGTAGTCGTTAAAATGGTGGAAGCACAGAATAATATGGAAGTAGTTGCAGCAATGTACTTCTTCCTTTTTCTAGAGGCTCGTAAGTGTGTTTCATGTTCTAAAATGATTGAGGACTTTCATTTGTATACATCTTCAAAAGTAAGCCACGCAGCCATCCAAAAGTTGCCACAGGATGTCGCTAGCATATATATGGAATCACCAACAGCAAGAAATCCCAATAATGAACTCGTTTTTTCCTGTTTGCGCCTTTTTATTGCATTTTATGTGGAAGTTAATTATCAGACGGCAGGTATGTCATTTGAGCTGACCCCTTGCGTTACTGCCTAAGAATAACGAACTAGACTGGAACAGATGCGTGTTAGTCCATCTAGATTGTTTTCAAATTCTGACATTCATTGCAACCATGAGTCTATCACTCGTGCTCCAAATAATCACCATAGATCTCCGAACTTCCAAGGCGATGGAACCGCTTTCTATGAGGCCCGCACTCTTGTCACGCATTTGACCTTTAGCCCTTGGGTTGCTGCCCAAGAATAACGAACAGGTACAGGTGTTTGTCACATTTACAACCTGTGCAAATTTTCAGGCAATGTGCAAGTCACACTGGAAATGTCTCTTGCAGTTGGAAGACATTCAAGTCTTGTACTCAAGAAGATTAAATGATCAAATTTGTTACACGAAAGTATCGTCATCTAATTGATAAACATGAGATATAGTACAGAGGCAAAAGTGTGTGAAAGGTACAAGTGTTCGCTTTCACAAGAGCGAAAGAAGAAAGCCATATTATTTTTTATTTTCTAATCAGCTTTAGTAGACGGCTGTTTTGCAACCCACAGCCACTGAAAACCACCATATGCTGGCCGCTAATGAGGATATATATAATATATCCTTATATACTTGATATATATAAAGTTTTGTTTCTTAGCAATCACATCAGATGCAAGCTTCATAAGTTGAAACAATGGGATAATAGGATAAGAACATATTTAACTTTGTTTTAGAAATATTGCAAGGAAGTACACAGGTTGTGCTTTCGTGGTTTCCTAACAAAGCTCACATGTAATTTTCGGCCTTCCTGTCGCTTTGCCCTCTGTTTCGGCGTAACTTTAACATTGGTTCTGTGTTTGTGAGTGCCTGCAGGCATTTCTTTGTTGTTGTAGAATTTTAATGGGTGTATTATTAAAGGAATATTGTGAAACATTTGCAGCTTTGTGGACGATCTTACTTCTGTATTGAAAGAAATGTTTGCCCAGCTTCATATCATTTTTAAGAGAAATATGTGGTTTTCGAGTTATTTATTTATGTAATTCATTGGTGTTTTATGCTGTAGTTAAGAATATTTCGGTTATATGATGGCGACCAGCATTATGGTGGGAGGAAACAGGACAGAAACTCACGGCCATCCGCAGGTTGCTGGATTCTCGGTTTAGGATACATGTATATGCTTCTTGAAAATTCCCCTTCCCCATCCTCACCCAATCAGGTGTCTGATTCAAATTAGCAATTTTAACATGCAAAATAACTATTAGCTCTGATGTTGAATGATGAATCGATAAACTTTTTTCAGAAATTTATTTCATTTCTTTTGAGAGTAATTTCTGTACATGCATATTTCATATGACTGTACTACATTTGTTGATCAGTTGTTTTCTATGGGGTTTTGTGCATAACAATAAATGTCCATAACATTGGTAACAGCAATTGAGTGATTCTGTGCAAGGTCTCAAGTCAGCTGACAATTCTCAAAGCACAATCAAGTAGTGCCAGTTTTCAGCTGACAAAATACATTTAGCTGATGCCCGTCACGAATTACAAGCAGTGGTGGTACATTCGAAGGGTCCAAAGCCTCCAGCTAGCAGCAGGCTGAAAATTTTCCCCAATACAAGCTTGACAAAAATTTATAATAAACATGTATTCTATTATGATGTTTTGCCTTGATCTATTGCCACATACAGCAGTGGTGCAAATAATAAAGATATTTTGACCTTCGTTGGTGCTCACACTTAATGAACAAATAGAAATTGTAAGGACTTAGTTACCAAATTTTCCCTGTCAAGTAATGTCATGAGTTAGGGAAGAAAAGATAGACACATAATGGTGCAAAGTACTGCTATTGGGTCCCCCATTACAGACTCCATAATGGATGGGCATGTTGTGTGTGGAGAAGAGTGGAAGACAACTGGTCACTAGTTGTAAGAAGAATAAAATTAGAAGAAGAGCAATAGACCGATATCACACCCCTTGGGCTCTAGTTAACGAGATTATAGCCATTTTTGTTCTGTAATGGACTTTGATATAACTTATTCTGTCAGCTCAAACTGTCACAGGGGACATGTAGTCCTTCTGCTTTTGCAATATTTCCAATAGGCTTGTTTTAGAGAAAATTTTGTCCTCTTGTCTTCAGGACAAACTTTTTCATGTAAGGAGAACAAAGTCTGTCCTTGTGAACTTCCTTGGAGTGTGATGGTCATTTGATGGAATGTTTGTGTTCCTTTGTTTTCAGGACAAACTTTTTCATGAAAGAGAACAAATACTACACCCACGTGAACTTCTTCCTCCCTTTGGCCTATGTGATGGTCCTTGGTTTTTTCTTCACCGAAAGCTCAGATTATGTGAGTTACGGGATTCAAAACTACACAAATTTCTGCAAAGTTTTGTCCACGTCCAATTCCCCAGATCAGAAAGTACACATGGTAGAGAAATTTACAGATGTTTAATGATTACATTCATATAATTTGAAAAGAAATCATGTGTGTTACAAAAATATTAACAACACAGGTTAAAAAAGAAATATTAAGACTGTTATTGTTATTTACTTTAAGTTTAATATTTTTTTTGTCTGTACAGGAAATGTTCTTTTATTGTGAAGTTGTCTTTTGTCAGTTTAAAATGACGACCAAACTTTCACTGAAATATTCTTTACCAAACAAAATTGTTCAAATTCAGTGCCATTTTAAAGTGCTGTTGTTGTTGTAGACGACAGTTCTTCATCGGGATCAAACTGATGAATGGAAAGGATGGATGCAACTCGTCATTTTGCTCTACCACCTAACCGGCGCTAGAAGGGTGAGTTATCTGCCCTTGAAAAAAAGTTAGTCACACATCAGACCATGATCAGTGAAGTATTTGGCCGAAAAGAACTGTTTTGACTTTTCATGCAGAAATCTTTAAGTTCTCTGTTTACTTCTACAATAAAATTTTCTCAATAAAAATGCTTCGAATCCATGTTCAGATGTGTGAACTCATCAAGAGCTAGATTCCAGTTGCAGCTTTTAGTCGGGAAGTTTGTAAAGTACCTGTGGAATGGAGGCAGTTTACTTTGGGAACCCTGCTCTCTTGGTCTCGTAAACCTGACTGCCATTGTACAGAAAACAAAAAATTCTTTATAAACATTAATCAGCTGATTAAGTAGATGAACATGGTTGATATTGAGTGTACATGTATTTGTTAAAAGTTTTCAGATGCTTTAAGTTGACAGTAGCCTTGAAATCTTTGAAGCAAGTGTAGCCAAAATTATTGATGTTTGTAGATATAATGGCTTCCTCATTTGGGAGAGGCATATACATGTATACTGGACTTTAAAGAGCTACTCTGATGTGAAAATACATTTGCCTTAAAAGCCAGGGGAAATGATGAAGATATAGATTGAAAAGCTTTCCTAAATTGTAAACACATTGCACTGTATTAAAACAGATATTGTATGTGGAAACAAAAGTGTTCTGTCCTGTTCATTTTACGAGCACATGACGTCACTAATGGCTGACGTGTATCCACAAATGATGCGGCTGTTTCGAACGCTCTTGATGTCATCCCTTCATAATTGCCTCACTCGACGTCACATCTGCTTGATTCGTCATTTGAAGAACATTATCGTGTCACATCAGGAAAATTACAGACAAAGCCGAAGATCTTGTTTTTTAAGGAATCTTGAGTTAAATAGTGCTATTCATCGAAAATCCTTTTGAACCATGGTTTGTCTGGTAGGATTTCTTTCATATAACTGTAATATTTCTACGTATTTTGTATTCTGACCAGAGTGGTGCTTTAATGTTGGATACATTTCCATAAGGGGTTGTGGTGCCATAGTGGATACATCATCTTCCTCATATTAGGTTGATCTGGGGTTCAATCCAGAATCAAGTCATACCTTAAGACTTAAACATCGCCAACCTTGGCACTGGCATGGCGTTCAGCATAAGAGGAACAGACCAAGTACTGCTTTGCCATGTGACTTGGTGGAGTGTCCTGTCTGGTGTCTTCCGCATAGTACTCAATGAGGCAGCGCTAAAAATATGTTTGGCTTTGGGCCCGGCCTGCTGCAAGGAGACACTGTGGTGGAGACACTGTCATGGTGACATGAATGATATAAAGTTGAAAGCGATGTTAAGCTTCAACTAACAGACAGACAGACAGACATTTATATGTTAAATATTTAAACAAAATTACACACTGCTAATATTTTTTCAAAGTTCAGACTTTGAACCCGTCCATGTTACATTTAATTACTTGTTTATATCAACATGCCAGGGCCTCCAAGGCTCAGTCAGAAAGTGTGCTAGTGCAGCGCAATGACCTGAAGCCTCCCACCAATGCGGTTACTGTGAGGCCCAAGTCCAGCTCATGTTGGCTTCCTCTCTGGCCATACGTGCTAAGGTCTGCCAGCAACCTGTGGATGGTTGTAAGGTTCTCCCAGGCTCTGCCCGGTTTCCTCCCACTATAATGCTGGCCGCCATCGTAAAAGTGAAATATTCTTGAGTACGGCATAAAACACTTTTCAAATAAATAAGTAAATGGAAAAATATATCACCATCATGTGCCTGAGATATTGCCAATGTGGTGTTAAGAAACGAGCCTCGATTTGTTTGTATGTACTTGTAAAACCAATTGCTGATTTGACCAAACAAATGTCTTTCTAGGTGCTGCCAATTTACATGCATATCCGTGTGTTTGTGTCAAGTTACCTCTTCCTGACAGGCTACGGGCACTTCACTTACTTTTGGAAAGGAGGAGATTATGGAATGTTCCGTTTATGTCAGGTGAGTCCATTGTGCAGAGAAAGGGGTGTAGGGGGTAAATGTCCCCATGGTGCTTTTCTCCACTCTTGTTCAACACACCTGTAATTCGCACATCGGTTTTTGTTAGGTGGTTGAGTTTTGTTGAGATGTAAGTAGTTATGTAGTGGATGATTTTTCTCAGCATTCTGCCTTTCTTTCCCTTTTTAGCACAAATCTTTTATATGCAAAAGCTGCCTTTTGCAATACCACCCTGCTACAAGAGACAGCGCCAGGATATGACAGAAATGATATTGAAAACTATGTTAAACCCCTAATTAAGCAAACAAATCTAATAAGTTTGGCTCTGCTCCAACTGTTGTCTTTTTTACGCTACTGGATGGGATCTTCCTTTTGTTTAATTCGTTTCACTTGGTGTCGTTTCCTATGCTCTGTTTTTTATTATTACTGTGTTTATGTTGTCTTGTTCAAATCTCACCCTCGTTTTTGGTTCGTTTTTTTTTTTGTGTGTGTGTCTTTTTGGGAGGGGGGGGGGTGAGACATATTGTACTTGAAAGCGTGAAAGCATATCGTCCATGAAGCAGATTGACATTTTTCTAAAGTAGTTGGAAAGAAAAATAAGTTAGAGTTGAGTGTTTTTAGAAATGGTTTTGTCACTATTTGGGGTGTTGTTCATAAAGTGGTTTTTAGTATCACTAACCATATAATATATTTAAGATGTTGTCTCTTGAAAGGGTGTGAGCAATGGTATCCTCATTATTTAGTACATGCATGTCACCTCATTAGTTCTTCAGCAACCATATTATCATTAATGGGGATGTCGTGCCTGTCTGTTTACTTATTTGATTGTTTTTTATTTACGTTGTACTCAAAATATTTGACTTATATGATAGTGCACAGAATTATGGTGGAAGAAACCAGGCTACACTTTTTAAAGAAACCAGCCTGAAAACATTTCTTGTGAAGATTCCCCAAAATTAGGTCGAATAAGTAAACTTGCTAAATGCAAAATGTCTGCCTTCTTTATTCTGTCAGCATCCCGTTTACTGTTGTTCACCTAAGCTTTAGCTATTTTCGAGAAACACATTTTTGCACGATTCTGATTGATTCATCCACATTATAGGGCCACTTAAAGAGTTTTTTTGTGAAGTCTGACTAATTTCTTATGAGAAAAAAATGAAGTGGTGGCATCAAAAGTATCGCTTGAAGGCCTTTTATATGGTTATGAAAGTGAAATTTTTACAAAATAAGCTTTACCTGAAATCACCAATGCTGTCATTGTGAACTTCAGATCAGCTTTCGCTTGCTTTCTCTCCGGTCGTACGTGGGAAGGTCTGCCAGAAATCTGCAAATGGTCGTGGGTTTTTCAGGGGCTCTGTCCGGTATCCTCCCACAATAGTTCTGGCTGCTGTTGTATAAGTGAAATATTCTTGAGTACGGTGTAAAACACAAATGAAGTAAATTAGATGAAATACAGCAAGTCCACACCTGTGAAATTTTGATGAATGCCGTGGACTTCATTCGACCATTTAAACATTGCAGCAGCAGACTGGTACTTTTTTTGTCCTGTTTTTTGGCTCTCAAAGACCGGACAGGGTACAGGTCGGGCTGATTCCTTTTACGAAGTCATATTAGATGAATGATGCTGCTTTTGAGTTTGATACCTGCTTCAGTGAAGTCTCAGTTCACCAGAATCATATCAGACTCACTGAAAAAAAAAAGGAGGGGAGAGTTGTATGGTTTACTAAATTCCAAGCGTTCTTTGTCTGAGTCAAAATATTTAAATATTTTTTTTTGGAGTAGTCACAGAACATGTGAAAGACTTTGGTATTACTTAATAAAACCAAAAGGTTTGTTTTGTAAATTTCACATTTCTTTTAATTCTTTGACAAATGTGAATCGGTTTGAAAGCGCAAAATCATCAAGCGCAACCATATACAGAATTTCATATGATATATTGTTTTTTTTTAAATAAATTTTGGGTGGGTGTGAAGACCAGCTGGTAATTCCAGTCCTATTCAGCCATATGTCTGCCCCTAGATTCCACAGGTCTGATCTCCCTTCCTTTTTTCAGCATGGGTGTCGTCACTGCCCTCTGTACTGGCACATGAGAAAGAATGGTCTGCGTCGTCTGTTAGAAGTAAGTCTGGTTGTTTGTTTGAATGACTCTCCGTTCGTCCGTCCGCCAGATCAGTATTTCTGTCCTTTCCGTTCCACCCTGCTTTTGCATGTGTATCGTGTCTAATAATAAAATCAGTTTTAAATTTTAAAATTGTATTTCAGTTTGATTTTATTAACTTTTTATTACTTTTTCTTTGTATTCTATGGGAACGCAAAGCAATATATTAATTATTCATGACAGCTTCCCAGCTCTCAGACCGGAAGTTGTTGACCAAAGTAGAACCAATGTCAAATAGTTCTAAAGATGATGCGCAGATTTAACCTTTCTGGTGTCCAGTTTTGCTACATGCTCTTTTTCAGTAGTATTATAGTGAGGGGATGTGAAGTAACACTTCAGTAAATTGAATTTAACATTTAAAATTGTCATTTTTTTCTCCTCCCCGGGTCATTCGGGCTACAGAGAGAGACCTGTCAGCTTGTGAGAGGTAAATAATAAAGAGGACAAATCTTAATCAATATATGTAAATAAAAAGAAATTTTAAGGGACTTAGCGTCATTTTGATTGCTTTCACAATGTTAGGGGTGTTATCGCTTTCGTTTTGTTCTGTTGCTGCTTTTGATCTTCACGGGTCCCACGCCTGCTTTATAACTCACCCGTCATGTAGAATCATTCATCATCGAAGGCCATGTGTGACTGCCATACTCAATTAATATTGTTTCCTTTGCTGAATATAGAAGGTCAGTAGCAGTTGAACAGTAGTAGATTTTGATCAATACTTTCTGCAGTTTTGCCGAATACCCAGACCCGATCTCACATCGGCAGGCTGGAGATCAGACCGAGCGGCTTTTAGGCCAGCCCTAGCGCGAGGAATGCCAATGGTTATGTCATGCAACTTAAATCATTTTTTCATGGAATCGGAACGTACATGTCATATTCTAGAATGGTACTGATCCATGCCCATGTGTACCTGTCATAAAAAATGCAAATCTGAAAGTAAGTTTAGGTTTAAATTTGTTTTAAACGAAAATAATAACGAAAATTGGACATTGTATAATGTAGCAAATTTCATTGTTGAAGTAACACTTCAATGTTATGACTGGCATGCCAAGAGAAAATTTATAAAGCTCAACATATCTTATTACATGAATTTATGAGGTTTATTTGGGTCATCTGAGATGAAATGTGGTGTTCTTAACTATTCCAATGGGGTTGTTAGAGCCTGACCACATGTAGCAGAAATCTGTTATTGCTCTGTGCATGGGCTACCATTCCTCACGTGAAGCTTAGTTTGTATGAAAAGTACAGAAACTACATGTTGGCTGGATATCAGTGAAATTCCCCCCAGCCCCTTTCTTAAGGTAGACAGTCATATATGTATGCTGTTTAAAATGTTTAAGTTAGACTTTGTAAATTATGGTATATCAGATACTTTTGTACAGACTTTATCTTAGAGGAGAAAAATTTTTTTTCATAACTCTCTTCCTGGAACCGATTTTGTGTTTCTTCTTGGTCATGTTGGTTCCTATGAACTTGAAACAAAAGAACCAAAGAGCTGTCGTCGCTTACCCCAGTACCGACATGACGGGTGAAATCCTCAGCTTGCGGGCAACAGTTCGAATGTTTATCACTAATTCTAGCATTTGCTTTCCCCATAAAACAATTCGCAAACCTCCTGTGTTGTACAACAAACAGTTGATGGATAAAAGTGTGAAATGGTGATAGACTTACTGTAGTGTCTTGATCATAAACAAAGACTAGGCAACAGAATTATCTACAGGCAGGGAATCTGAGCATTCATCATAGAATACATTTCAGTGCCTAATGTTAGGTTCTGGGTAAAATTCAGTTTGATTTTGTTTCCTTTTTCTCACTATTTTATTACCTGTCTTGTTAGCAGCTGCACCATGCGTATAGCCCAGGTGTATTTTACGTGTGTTTTAGTTCAAGGTCTCCTGTTCTGTATGTGTCAGCCAGAGTACTGGTGTCTGCATGGGCGTCCAAGAACATTGAATGCAATGCTGTGGGTGGTACATGTGTCTCAAAATAATACTTCTGCGTGTTTGAATCATTCCTCGGATTTGTGTAGATGTTAGAGGTGGCGTTCTAAGAACTATTGCATGTATGGAGATCTGGTTGCCCATACATCTTCACCACAATAATACAAGCGGGATGTGCCATCACTGATGTCTTTAGCATGTCAATAACGGTAGCCTTCTCTTTAATGTTTAGGTCCGTGTAATACCTGGTGAGTAACAGTCACATTTCAAATGGCCGTAACACAACAAGGGCTAGAGGCTAATAACCCAGCAGCCACATGCTTACCACAAATAATAACCATCTCATTAAAACTGGACGATGCAAATGGCCTTAAATGACTGACTACATGTATTTCGTGGTGGTGTTTCCCAAAGTGCTGAGGGATCTACCCTCACCTGGATACTCTGTGTGTAAGTTTACACCTACCTTGAAGTACATAATTCACAGCGTCTTTAGTGTATTTTGTGTTAGAATCAGTGTTAAAGGAGAAGAAAACATAAATATGATGCCGAAATCAGATGAAAGAGCATCGAAAGTTGTTCGCAAATATTGTCTTTAATTTTTTTTCTTCAGGAGAATAGGGTATTTGAAAATGATTTTGTATGGTTGGTGTTTGGGACCAACTTTTGGTATTTGTTGTCTGTTGTTTATTCTGAATAAGAATGTGATGCATATGTAATGAATTTCTTTCAGTGTAAATTTGTTGTTTATATCCAAACATATGCATTCAACCTGAATTGTGATAATATTTATGAACACATTAAAAATAAAAATATGATCTAAATCCAGGTTGAACACATTTGTTTGGTGGAAAGGACAAATTCTGGTGCAGAAATATTTATTAAACATTGTATTACATCCATCCTCATTTGTACGATAAAAAATACAAAGAATGTATGTCCCAAATACCCACCATACAAATATTATTTTCAAGTGTCTTTTTCTCCTTAAAGAAATATCAAAAAAAAAAAATATTGAAGATCACATTTAGCCCTGACTTTTCGCACTCTTTCATCTGAACTTTCTGTAATATTTATGGTATATTCACTTTTAAAGTATGTGTATGGGGTGACATGTATGCATATCTCACAGTGGGTGTTCACCTCCAGTTTTGTACCAGTGTATAAGAACACATTAACACCAGAATTTTCCATGCTTGATACCCTGCATATGTGTTTTTTAGGGGTTCAAGCCATTCAGATTTGAATCCCTATTGCTTTTGTGAGGATTATTATGATTTCTTGGCAAATTTGTCCCACATCTTTTGAGAAAACGGCAAATCAAACAGTTCTGAAATTTCAGTGGGTTTGTTGTACAGACCCAGAGTTTTGCATTTTCGGAAACTTTTGATCTCGTGACTTGGCAGCCATGTTGGATTTTGATGAAAATCATGTGACAAAAAAACTGTTTTTCAAAGTATTTACTGAAGTGTTCATAATTTTAGTGTCAGAAATTGTTTTATCTCATGTAGTTTTGGATGTTGATCTCAAATACTCGAAAACGGGAAGTGACGCCATCAAAACAAAAAGTGGGTGTATCTCCTTAACCAAAGAAGCCTGAGAGGCAGTTGTAAGGCCTAACATCATCCCAAGGCATGGAGACAAATTTGACATAACTGGAAGTGACATCAGCAAACTGGAAATAGCACAAACCCCCCCAAAAATCTCCATTTTTGCAAGTTTCAAAATTGGAAAACTTCTGCGGCTAAAAGGGCATGGCAGAAATACATGAAATTTAGATAGGTGGTAGGCCTGGGAGCTGTCTTTTGTGGGCAAAGCTCTGGCTGTCCTGGGTCACGTGAATTCGTGTTTAGGATGACTGTACAAATATCGTAAGTATTCTCCCCAACGTAATCTGACGTCCTGATCACGAATCTGGTCTTATTTTGTTCCTGCTGTGTGTAGTTTTGCCGTGAATTGCGATCAGAATGCGACAAGGTGCAGTTTTACCCCATTTTTGGAGATCATGTGAATGAAAACTGTTACAGCGGGTGAAATGTATTCACCGTGTGGCAAGCGTATACATATGCATGTAATTTTGGTCCAATAGTAAACGAAGCGTCTCTTTTCCTGTATTGACTATTGATGTTGAGCATTTGTAACTTTACTACTGAGCAAAGTTTGCCATTTGGAGCTAAAAGCAAAACGGTCGTTTCCAAAAGTCAGGCCGTTTTTAGCTTTGCACTTATGACATGAAAAATAGATAGGCCGCGTGCTATGTTAGTTGCGTCGGGTGACTGTTGCACGAACAGAAAAATAAACTCTCTCTCAACTCTAAAGCTGTCAGCGGATCATTGCGCACAATTTCGAATTCCTGCACATAAACCACACCTGTTTTCCATGCATCATGGGTAATTCTCAACAAACCCTGCAGTATTCCACTACACACCCGGGCTAGTACGATCATGTGGGGTCCACACAGATTCGTTTTCCTTTGTTAGGATGCATGTTAAAGGTAAGTGTGGAAATGTGGAGTTGATGCTTTGCTTTCATGTGTATCCTACAGGCAAGCTCTTCAAATAAATGTTTTGGCCAGGCCTAAGTTTAACAGTGCTTGCCTTTTAACAAGCCACTGTTTATAATGTCATGCCTATGCAGTGAAAAAAAAATGTTATATGCCATAAAGCATGATGTTCCCTTAATTTATCACTCACTCACTCGTTCATTCATTCATTCATTCATTCATTCACACCTGTAGTACTTTAAGCAGTGGTTATTAGAACAAGGGGACTTGTTTAATCAGATATTGAGCTGTTTAGGGCACTTTTTACTCATGCACAGTGCTGTCATGCAATGAGAAGTGGGTGTTAAACTAAGGGCACTATATACTCACGTAATGCTGTAAGAAATGGGTGTTAAACAAAGGGCACTTTTTACTCACACATAGTGCTGTAAGAAGTGGGTGTTAAACGAAGGGCACTTTTTACTCACACGTAGTGCTGTAAGAAGTGGGTGTTTAAACTAAGGGCACTATTTACTCGCACGTGGTGCTGTTTACTGTAAAGAAGTGTGTGTAAAATGAAACAAAGGGCACTATTTACTCACTGTATTGTGAGGTTTTGCTGTAAGTAGTGTTTGTACATGTAGAACCATTATTTGTAAGTCAGCAGACTCAAATGTCCGACAACAGAAAGGATCCAAGAGGGGCATGGTCATTTTCTGTTTTCATACTTGGCAGATAAGCAAAGAAAATGATCAAGGTCAAATCAGAATGACATTTCACTTAACAATGTAGCCAAAAACAAAACAGTTGATTTAAAACATTGAAAATATGAAGTTGATACCAGTGTGCAATTGAAACAGCTGGCTTTAGAAAGGTGGACTTTGATGTTGTTCTCATTATTAGCTGAATGGAATATACATATATGAACGGTGTTACAGCAGAGTATTGCCTTTTCATTGAGTGGAAAGAATTATGTTTTAACGTATTATTTTTTCTGTTTGTTTGTTCTGTTGTCCACATACGTAATGAATTAGTGATGGTTTGGCACATTTGCCATGTTTTTCATTGGTATATGAAGGTTTTTGTTTTATATGTATATATGACTCTTATATGAGTCATCTATGAGTCACATATGTAAGCAAAGTCTTTTGTGCTGTAAAGATAAACACCAAATACATGTGTAAGAAAGATCTTTTACGCAGTGAATATAAACATCAAATGCAACAACACTTTAGGAAAGGCCATTTCAAGAGAGCCATTTATACCATTACATCTACCAATGAAATCTTCTTCACTGCCTCTCATGTTGGTGCAAAATTTGATAACGTGTAGGTCTGTGTATTGGTCTTTAGGAAGACATTATTTCAACAGCAGTGGTGCAATTGTTTGTCTTTCTTCTCGTCCCTATGTTGCTTTTACAGTTTTTTTTCCACCCATAAAAGGGGTCATCTGCATGAGGTAACCCCCCCTCCCCCCATGGGAAAGTGTCACGGGAAATATGGGAAACACTGACATCGGCAAATGTTCACTTGCTTTGAAGCACGGATGGTTTTATTTTGTGTTGGGATTTTTTTTTTTCTCAGATTGTTTAGCGTGGTGCTTAGGAATATTTCACTTCGTGTACGGTGCTGGTTGGACTCCTCAGAGGAGGCTCTCGTTGGGTCAGGAAGATGAAGCGCTTACTCACTGTGCTAGGCCCTTACCCATGAGGTTGCGTGTTCAAATCCAGCGCTCGCTGGTCTGACTGCAGCTTTAAATCAGGAGGTTTGTTAGGTACCTGGAAAAGTTGGGTGGTTTTCTGGGGCATTTAGGGTTTCCTCGACTCATAACCTGACCAACGTCATATATAAAAAGTTAAGTCTTTGTTGTGACTCCTTCACCTATGTGCAAGCCGACCTTAAAAACTGTTTGTTGGGCGTAACCCGACACTGAGACTAAAAATAGTCGGTCAGTAGGGAGTCCTTCTTTGTTTTTTTCAGTTTTGTTCTTGAAAAAGATAGGGGTTTGAAAGAAGTTAACATAGAGAGAAAAATAAGGAAGAGAATGCCAATAAAAGGGCCCTCTTTTGGAAGGATGGTTGGGTTAGGCCCAACGAACATATTTTAAGGATGGCCTATAAATTAGTCACTGTCATATAAATGGAAAACTTGGAATAAAGCGTTAACAGCCAATCAAGTAAATACAATCTGGAATTCATAAAACCTTCAGTAGGGAATCCTTCTTTGTTTTTTTCAGTCTTGTTCTTGAAAAAGATAGGGGTTTGAAAGAAGTTAACATAGAGAGAAAAATAAGGAAGAGAATGCCAATAAAAGGGCCCTCTTTTGGAAGGATGGTTGGGTTAGGCCCAACGAACATATTTTAAGGATGGCCTATAAATTAGTCACTGTCATATAAATGGAAAACTTGGAATAAAGCGTTAACAGCCAATCAAGTAAATACAATCTGGAATTCATAAAACCTTCAGAAACAGGGCTTCAGATTGAAGCCACAAGGAAGTTCAGTTTGATGGGATACCTCTCTTCATGATGGTAAATTCAACTAGTTGAAGTAAAACTTGCCATATGAATTTTTACGACTGGTCTGTTTTTTGCCAGGTGTTGTTTCGCCTGAACATGTTGGTGGTACTGCTGTGTTTCATCATGAATCGGCCGTACCAGTTCTACTACTTCGTACCGCTGGTGTCGTTCTGGTTCATCGCCGTGTACCTGACCATGGCCATGTGGCCACAAGTGAATCTCAGCACGGCAGAAAGTGAGTAGCCAAGTTACGGTTCCAGACTAAATGGTTGATCAAGGATATATGTATGTATGCTTTGGTTTAACGTCATACTCAACAGTTTTTCAGCGAGGTTTCATGTGTGGTGGCAGATGTAACTCTTTTGCCGCAGAATATTTAAATCTCTGCCATCCGTGATTCTTCGACTTTAAGGGATCGTTAGAATACGAAGTTTACCAATCAGCACGGAGTTTAATTTACACGTAGCAACAACCCATTGGAAAGTACTGAACAGTGGTAACTAAACGAGCCGTTGTTGTCGAGCCATGTGGCTGAGCATAGCAGCTGTGAGCGGCGAGATGTAGGAAAAGAATTTAAATAGAGCGTCTGCATCTTCAGTGAGAGATCCTAGTTCAACAGCACACATCATTAACACTGGCAGTCTACTCTTGCATTCTTAGTTGGGCACTCCGGTACATACTGAATCAACTATTCATTGACATGGTGTCTGTGTATTGCCTCATAGAGGAAGTCCTGTCCAGTGGTCTTGAACTTGCCTCCCTGGTGTCGTAGGTGTATAAATTTGGAGCCTCGGAGCCTCTCACAAATGCGAACGCCATGAATTCAAGACCAGTTCATGCTGGCTTTCTCTCCTGTATATGTGGGAACATCCGCCAGCAACCTGGTCGTGGATTTCCTTGGTCTCTGTCTGGTTTCCTTCCACTTTGGGAAGTACTCTTCAGTATGACAGGATTTATGCAAAGTGTACCATTTGAAAGGAAAGGCCTTGTGTACATGCACATTTCTCATGACTACATTAATCACAGTTTGTACATTAAAAAATGCTTCGTATAATAATCCAGAGGTATCTTCTGCATTCATTCCTCTTTTTTCTCTTTTTCAGGCAATGTGCTGCATTATTTTTATTTAATTCTTAAATTGGTCCTCCTCACAGTTATTGTAACTCTGCTGTTTCTGTCGGAGGTAAGTTTTTATTTTAACAATCATTGTTGTATTTGTGGAAATGTGAATGTACTGTTTCATCATATATATATGTACAGTCCGCCAGCAAACTGGGTTTCCCCCGATCATAATGCTAACCAATCTTAAAAGTGAAATATTCTTGATTACCAATCAAATAAATGAATAAATGTAGAAAATGTACATGTGAAATGCACAACAACAATATGCTCTGGGGCTTGTTAAATTAAACGCATCGTTTTGGGGCAGGTGGAGGATGGTGGGCAGATTTCATGTACAGAATTGATATTTTCACGAGCCCAAAATGCGAGTGGAAGTACTGATGTTTGACACAAAATATGAGGCCATATATCTGTTCAACACCCTGGTACAATGAAGTTATGACAACGAAGAGCATTAGGACGACTTCTTGAGTTAATACCGGTACCATAATCTTGTTGATCCACCGACTAGCTTAGCAAAGTGCAAAAGCATAGAAACTCCGAATAAAGAAATGTAACGCATGGTTGACGTTCTCGATATTTCGACTAAGTTCTACTTCTCCTGAAGATGACAAGTAAAACTTAGTTGAAATATCGAGAACGTCAACCATGTGTTACATTTCTATAATACCGGTACATCGTTCATGACATGCTGCCTTTCACAAATGCTTTGCCTCTTTGTCACTGTATGGCCAAGACACATGTCAGTGTATGGCCAAGACACACGTCACTGTATGGCCAAGACACATGTCACTATATGGCCAAGACACACGTCACTGTATGGCCAAGACACACGTCACTGTATGGCCAAGACACATGTCAGTGTATGGCCAAGACACACGTCACTGTATGGCCAAGACACACGTCACTGTATGGCCAAGACACATGTCACTGTTCTCACGATGAGAAGAAAAACACAGGCTCGGCTCGGGGCATTGACTACACACACCTATGACAGAGAGAAAAATGCTTGTCCTAAGTGAACTGCTAGATGGTCATTTTTGATTCAGTTTGAAAGGATTTGCAATTTAATTGCCTCAAAAAGATGTTACGAGAGACCTTTCTATACGCTTTTGTTGATAGCTGCTGTATCATTCAAATTCACAGGAAATTATGGGCAAGAAAAGTTGAAAAGAAAAACTGACTTGTACATTGGCGACAACCGTTATCATCAGCTGGTGCATACATCCTTGACTCCAAAGGCACGCAGAAAAAATATCCAACGCTCGAGACTGCTTCCCTGTATGCGGTGGCTTATTCAAGGCTGATAGACCAATCAGAAGCCTAGAATTTTCTCAGAATTGTGATGAGGTCCTGTATGTGTATTTAGTCATATCCATCAGCTATCGAGTCAGCCATTTGTGCCTTTTGGTTTAAGGCAATTAAACGTAGTTAAGTGTGAGTTGTCTTGATTTGATGAAGATGGAGATGACAGATTTTCTGTTAAATTACTTACATGTAAACCATCATGAGCACTGGGTGGAAATGGAAGCACATAAATGTTTCAGTTAAGAGATGTCTTTAATTCTTTTTTTCTTCTTTTGCAGGTGTTTTTTGAAAAAGTATTCCTGATGAGGCCATTGAAG
The DNA here is from genome assembly GCA_016165875.1 of Acanthopleura granulata. Classification (NCBI taxonomy): domain Eukaryota; kingdom Metazoa; phylum Mollusca; class Polyplacophora; order Chitonida; family Chitonidae; genus Acanthopleura; species Acanthopleura granulata. The sequence continues at coordinate 4,534,713 of JABBOT010000016.1, forward strand.
GCCTTGTTTGTCACCAGTGATGACTCAATCCACGAATGGAGGTTTAGATGGCAGGTTGATCGATATGTAAGTACCTGGTTTACATGGAAGGTTGATCGATATGTAAGTGCCTGGTTTACATGGAAGGTTGATCGATATGTAAGTGCCTGGTTTACATGACAGATTGATCGATATGTAAATACCTGGTTTACATGGGAGATTGATCGATATGTAAGTACCTGGTTTGCAGGGCAGGTTTATCGATATGTAAGTACCTGGTTTACATGGAAGGTTTATCAATATGTAAGTACCTGGTTTACATGGAAGGTTTATCAATATGTAAGTACCTGGTTTACATGGAAGATTGATCAATATGTAAGTACCTGGTTTACATAACAGGTTGATCGATATGTAAGTACCTGGTTTACATGACAGGTTGATCGATATGTAAGTACCTGGTTTACATGACAGGTTGATCAATATGTAAGTACCTGGTTTACTTGGCAGGTTGGTCGATATCTAAGTGCCTGGTTGACATGACAGGTTGATCGATATTTGAGTCAATGGTTTAGATGGCAGGGTGATCGATATATAAGTGCCTGGTTTACATGACAAGTTGATAGATGTGTAACTCAGTGGTTTATGTGTCAGGTTGATCGATATGTAAGTCTTACGTGGCAGGTTGATTCATACGTACATGTAAGTCAGTAGGTTAGATGGCAGGCTGATTGATATGTGTGAAGAAATGTATCTTCCTAGTTAAATGTGGTTACTTGCTGAACATTATGAGGAGTCAACTGATCCAGCAATGTGATTAGTAAAAATCTGTGCATCACACGTAGGAAAGTTTCTCAGTTTAATACTAATTAAATGCCAGAGGTTTGCTCTGGGTACTCAAATTTCCGCTGTTCCTGAACATGAAAAAAAAAATCACTGCCATTTTCTAAATGAAATGTCCTTGAGTACTGCAGTAAACAACTTGTTTTCAGTTAATGAATAGTGTAGAGTTTTTAATATCTGTATATAATGTTGTTGTTGCAGAGTGTTATATTCGGGATGCTGTTTGGCCTGGGGTACCACCTCTTGGTCAAGCATCGGCTCCTGGACGACACCAAATCAGGCAACCTGTTCTCCAAAGGTCTGTCTGCGGTCCTGGTGGTCTTATCTCTGCTGGGCCTGGGGGTAAGTCGTCCTGTTCTCCGGTCAGTCTCAGATGTACAGTACGACACCTAGTGTTGATGGGACTCATTGGCTCTCTACCAAAGGGAAGCAAATCTTACACCTAAAACAGCAGTGCCATCTACCTACTTGGATAACAATACCAGCTATGATTATTCACGAACACTTGAGCCGATCACTTTGGTTGTTATTCAGATTCAAGTAGAGAGGCACTGCTGCTTTATAAATAAGATTTGCTTCCCTTTGTAGAGGGCCATTGAACCCCATTAAAGGAAAAGACAGCAAAGAAATTGAATGATGCACCACTTGAAACAGCTGGTTATCCAGCTGTTAGTACTGTGTGACTAAGCAGATTGTCATGTCTGGTGTTTTCCGGCATGGCATTACAGTGAGGCAGCAGTAAATATATTGCAGTTGGGCCCGGCCTGCAACAAGGAGCACCGTCATGATATGACAGAAAAAATGTTAAAGATTTTGTCAAACCCCAATCAAACCAACAGGCTTAAACACCAGCTGTATGGTTCTTAAAGCCCTTCACAGACGTCCAAGTGTATATACATTTCATGATATGTTTTGTTTCATTGCAGAGCTACTCTGCGTTCTCCTTCCTGTGTCGGAATAAATCAGAGTGCAACAACACTCACGCTTACATAGCCTTTGTGCCAGTGAGTATCTTAGGCACGGAAAAGATAAGCAACTTCCATGCTGAGATGTCCTGTTTGGTATATGCCTCTCGTGAAGCGAGAGTACATTTACATACTGAGAGTCTCAGTACATTTTTTTGATATGTCTTGTGATGACTGCTGAAGAACTGGTGGAGACCCAGTCACTGGGAGGGGGCGGGGGTGGGGTGTGGGGGGGTGACCTAATAATGACCTAGGTACCTCTTACCAATGCAGTTGCTGTAAGTTCAAGTCCAGCTCATGCTGGCTTCTTCTCCCGCCGTATATGGGAAGGTCTGCCAGCAACCTGCAGATGGTCGTGGGTTCACCCCGGACAGATGGCCCAGTTACCTCCCTTCGTAATGGTGGTCATCGGCGTCGTATCAGTGAAATATTTTTGAGTAAAGCCGGTAACACCAGTCAAATAAGTAAGTAAATAACTGTGTCTGGGTTCCGCGTCCTTTGTGGTGTCACTTAACCGTGACTCATGTCTGGTGTCAGTATAGGGGTGAAGTGTCATGTCTGGTGTCAGTATACTGTGACTGGGTGGTGTGTCCTCATCTCTGGTGTCAGTATGTTGTGAAAGAGTGAGGTGTCATGGCTGATGTCTCAACCACCATGGTTCGCCTGCCATGGCCGCACTGTCAAAGCTTAGACCGGCCTTTGGTGGTAAAAACAAAATAAAATGTCAAAGTTACATTTTAGTAAATCCCAAACAAATTGAGAAAAACAAAACAAAATATTACCTTGTCTGTAGGCCTGCTAACATGACAACAATAATTGACTTCCTTGTGATGTTTTGTTTTCAGATTGTCTCTTTCATATTATTGAGGAATATTCCTGGAAGCCTCAGAACAAGATATAGCTCATTTTTTGCCTGGTTCGGGAAGATTTCTTTAGAGGTTGGTATGAAACTTTTATATTGAATGCATTATAATTGGGGAATTAGGCTTGTGTAACTCATTTGTGGAAAATTGATTCAGTACTACTTTTTTTAATCTCATTTAAATTTTATAACTTTTTCATTTTTACTTGACCACCTGGGTTCAAACCGGGTAGGGTTGTACCAAAGACTTTAAAAATGGTAATTATTGATGCCTCGCTTGGCACTCAGCGTTGAGAGGTTAGAGCAAGGAAACAGAACTGGTTGGCCCAGTGTTAGTATCATGTGACTGGGTGGGGTGTCGTGTCTGGTGTCTTCGGCATGATGCTCCAGTGGTGGCAGCACATCGGCAGAATGGACCAGCCCTGCCACAAGAAGACACACTGTATGCACACAAGAGAAGGACTCCTCCTCGTCATATGACTTAAATACGACGTTAAACCCGGAGCACTCAATCATTTTTACTCTAAAAAATTTTAAATACTCTAAAATTTAAATCCATCTTCAATATATGGCTCTGAAAGCTTTGATTCTGATACAAGGCATCCAAAATATTGACTTTTGTAATGAGGGTCTCCCCTATCTACATGTACAAAATGTAGTCAGTTGTGTAAGTAGGCCTGTTGTGCTTGAATTTAAATGAAGAAATACATGTAAACCAATAAATATATAAACAATCAAATATTGATCACCTCCTGCTGGCTTCTGCTCCAGCTGTACGTGGGAAGGTCTGCCAGCAGCCTGCGGATGCTCGTGGGTTTGCCCTGGGCTCTGCCAGGTTTCCTCCCACCATAGTGCTGGCCGCCGTCGTCTAAGTGAAATATTCTTGAGTACAGCGTAAAACACCATTGAAATAAATAAATAAATATTGATTGATCAAGTGCCTCAGGATATACATTTCTCTCACCCGTGTCTCTCGTTTCAGCTGTTTATCTCACAGTACCACATTTCTCTCGCAGGTCTCTTGTTTCAGCTGTTTATCTCACAGTACCACATTTCTCTCGCCGGTCTCTCGTTTCAGCTGTTTATCTCACAGTACCACATATGGCTTGCGGCCGACACCCACGGTGTCCTGGTTCTGGTGCCAGGCTATCCAGTCCTCAATGTCATCATAACATCATTTATATTTATTTGCATCAGCCACGAAATCTCCAAACTCACCAGGAAACTTTCCAAATACGCTATTCCCAGTGACTGCAAGTCTCTTGTCAGGAACTTTGTCTGTTTTGTTATCATTTTGTTACCCATCGGCATCTCCAACGGAATGTTTAGCCTCTGAAGGAGGTGTGATCAAGGAAAAAGATATTTAAACTGTGTAAATATATACCGAAGTGTGATGTGATGTGCCAAATTTTATACAAAGAGTCTGTTTTCAGTTTTTGTTCCTGATGTGATTGAAGCCTTCAGTATTCTGTCCTGTTTGTCAGCCGTTAAGAGTCTATACTGGAGATTTTTGGCATCAAAAATCCATGTCTGTTAATGCAATTAAATTTTCATTACTTACCAAGTAAGAGCCTCCATGACCGAGGGGGGGGGGGTAGCACTCTAGTGCAACGTAATGACCCAGGTGCCTGTCACGAATGGGATCGCTGTGAGTTGAAGTCCAGCTCCACGCTGGTTTCCACTCCATTTGCACGTGGGAAGGTCCGCCAGCAGCTTGCGCATGTCCGTGGATTTACTCCCACCATAATGCTGGCCGCCGTGGTATATGTGAAATATTCTTGAGTACGGCGTGAAACACCAATTAAATGAAGAAATACAGAATTGGTCTGTGATTTTTGTAAACTCCACATTTTATCCATCTACCTGAAAGGTGAAAAGGGTTTGGAATAGAAACTGGAAGCTATGATCTGAGCAAATACATAATGACGATTACACTGGCCAGTATGCTGCATTTTGTGTTTTCATCAAGTTTTTAAACATTTTTTTCGATTTCCACCCGGGTGAAATGGCATCGATCTCGTTTCCACAGAAATGAATAATTTTTGAAGAACGTCTGCATGTGTAAACAGAAAATATCTGGTATCGGCTGTCATTGTTTCTCAGTGGCATCATGTACAACGTCTGAATTTCGTGTGTGCCATTGAATACCGCCTTCTCAGGGGTTCATTGTGAAGTGGTGACGTCATGCGTGAAGCCACTGGAAAAGAACGGCACCCATCACAAGACGTACCTAAACACTCTTATTCCGAACACTCTTATTCCGCCATCTTTGGACCACAACGAGGCATCTTGTGTCACCCAGGTGAAAAACATTTCACCCAGGGCTTTCACCTGGGCAGGTAGAAATCGAACAAAACTTCATTAAGAGATAAATGTTGCATGTGGTTCATCATAGATGATTGCTTTATTTTTATCCATTAAACCTGTATCCGATTTGCTGTTTATGTATGGTCTGACTTAAAAACTCGCCTTCCGAACAGTCTGTGATTTGCTCAAAACGTCACGGTTTGTTCGCTTGGATTTTGGAAAGTGGTAACAAAGTGGTCTTATTTCATTCCTGTGACAAGGGCCTGAAAAAAAGAAACTGTTGCATTTTTTGGCTAACGTGATTGATGGCCACCGTCAATAATGTTCAGATGTCCAAAGGGTAAGAGATAAGCGATGTACATTTACAGGTATTTAACATTTAAAGCAACCACTCTTAATGAATTACTTTCACAAAAAACTTCCACAGTCCTGTACAATGTGAACAGGAATAGCCTTAAAGTATATAAGTAAATATATTGTATACATTTTTCACGCTGAGATTAAATGGCTGTTTTGGGGATTTTTTTTTTAAATAGTTTTGTGTATATATATATACATATACATACATACACGTATAAATGTATAAGTGTATGAATTCATGTGATTTTTTGCTGATGAGCTTTGCGTTAAATCTACAGTTGCGACTGAAAATAAAGGTCACGGTGTGTCGCTGATAGTGTCTAAAAACATTGCCTTTGCCTTTTTTTTTTTACCAAGACAAGAATCGCGGAACTCACAGGTCACATTAAGGAAGCAAGACCTCAGATCTTTGTTTGGAAGCTACGGGCGTGGATATGTTCGACACATTCATGAATTCCACGATTCCCAGCGATCATAGCTGCCTGGGCAGTGTGGGCTCTAAATGACATCAGATCATTTCTTTAAAATAAAAACAAAATTGGTTTGCATCCTCATTTTGTGTATGGGCCGAGGTGACTTGTATGCCACAGTACAAAGACCCAAGATAGCCAACTAATGCTGTCGCAGTGAGTTCAAGTCCAGCTGTTGGGGCTCCCTCCTCCGGACGTATGTGGGAAGGTCAACCTGCGGATGGTCATGGGTTTCCTCTAAGTTTGCCTATTACATTTCCATGATTCTGCAAGACTAAATTTCGGGTCTGGTTTTCAAAAGTTTGCTCATATGCTGAAAACTAACGAGAGGAGAATCATAAACGTAAACGTACATTGTATAATTTATATGTCGATTGACCCTCCCCCCCCCCCCGAATCAAGTTCGAAAACAAGTCAAATTCATGGGCAACTTTTACATATTTACTTCTTTTGTTTCTTTTGGGGGTTTGTGTGCAATATGTTCCAACTGCTCTGAGCAGTGTATGATTTTTGTGAAAAAAAGAAAAAAAGATGCAGGTGTATATAACCTGCTATTTAATTTGTTTCAATGTCATAGCCTGCTTTGAACTAAAGTTTTGCATATATTTAAGGATTTCCTTTATCCGACTGGTCATTGGTTTCCACGCAAAAATTGCTCTAACTGTTCCTTATGTACATATAATTTTGTAGGCAGTTTCATTTTGTGTTTCCCCGGTCGTTCTTGGGAAGGTCCGCCAGTAACCTGCGGATGACTCTGCTCTATTTTCGCCCGCCGTAATGATGGCCGCTGTCGTATAAGTGAAATATTCTGGAGCATGGCGCAAAACACCAATCAAATGTTAGATACATAAATAAATCATTTTGTGTCGCAAATTCCTAAAACATCCTGATCTGTGAATAAATTTGGTTTATTTTTTCAGCTTCTGTGATTCTTGTTGGCTATTTATGAGTATTGTCTAACACTGGTAAAACTTTGAGACCCCAGGCATGGCTTTGAAAAACAACTTGGTCCATGCGCAAGACATTGAATTTGATAGCCCTTGTTTCACTTCTGGTGTTCATTTGTTCGGGACTGCCCACACCAAATCTTTATTTTTACACACAAATGTTGTCTGTTCAGGTATTTTTGTTAATATTATTTTTCTTCACTCTTTAATGTTAGATAACCGAGGTATCGAGGACATAGGAGAAAATCTAGAAAATCTGGTATAAGAACCTTATATTCAGTCAACGACAGAAAAACAGGAATGTCGGTCCGCCATTCCCCTGGGTTAAACATGTCCACTCCGTGTACGTATATATGCCTTTATGGTTTTCCGTTGAAGTCTTGAAACTAAATTAAGCGCAAACGATCGCGGATGAAAAGAGTAAATGTACCTGCATGAGCCTTGGTTGGAAGTAACGTCCAGGATGATTTCCGGACCGGTTGCACCTGTGTATATGCCACAGTCGTTTTACCCCCCCCCCCCTCCCCCTCTCCCCACACACATCATTTATGACACTGGCTATGTGATCCGGTGTAACAGGTGTGATTTTAACATTCAATTACACTTTAATATCCATTACATTTATATATTCCATTTATCAGTTCTAGATGGCGATGTGATCCTGTGTGTAACTCCTCGGTATTAATTGCTTTTGAGAAAAGTACCATTGAATTTCATGAATGGATTCTATTTAGAGATAACATTTATGTAAATCTAAGGTTCTGAGGATCAATCAGAAAGACGAAGACAAATATGCAAGATAAACTTGGATATAAAAGCCGGGATCTGTCAGAATCGTAATTCAGAACAATGATGATGCACCTATAAGACAATTTACTTTATGGAAAACTCCTGTATCCACGTGTTCTTAGATAAGTATAAGCAAATAATTAGCGGGGTGTTTTTGTCAAGGAGGGTGAAAATCACGCCCCAGATATGGCACATAGAACAATTTAAATTACTGCGCGTGCGCACCATAGGCTTTTCACCCACATCGAATCTGTCGTGATAACCGGTGACAACGGTTCAGTTATTATGAGCGCAGAGGGAAAACAGCTCGCCATCAATTACAAGTGAATGTGATCTGACCTGCAGACCATTACTATGTACTCAACTAATGCTAAAAATGTTGCCTACATTTGAATATCCTGCTTACTCTAAATCCTGTGTAGAAATATTTCGCCCCTGATTGGTTCAAGTTGAGGGCATGGCGGCCCGTTCGATTTTTCCCTTCGTTGGCATTTTTGATCTGCGATATCACGGTTAGCCTATATCACAAAACTAAAAAGGGATGTTTTTCGAACTGTTAATGAGATCCCTATACATGTATTCATTTAGTCCAGTGTTGTTTTTTCTTTTCAGTCTATTGTGCAGGATAAGCGTGTATATTTTTTCAAAGATACGCATCAAATACCCCAATAGTTCCCAGGATCATTCATGCTACCACTTTTGTGTAAAGACACTGCTATCCCCAAATTTCACCCACTGGGAAATTCTCCAGTCGCAAATATCGTGAGCCTACATATATGAATATTTCACTCGTACGTTGGCACTCACGTTCAGGGTTGAAGGAACGCCACATTTATTTTCATTCACAAGGATCTTCATGCAAGGCCAACTGAGAGGCCTTTCAAGCGCGTCGACCATTCCAAACTAGAACTAATCCTACTTTCTTCGTCAGGCCTACGTCGAGAAATCAGCTTTAAGGTACATACGAGCCATTTTATTTTGTCGGACTTCTCTCAGGGGTCAAGCGGTTTAGGTCACTCGATCACATGCTATCATCATGTGATGCTGAATCATGTAACGATTGGATATTTTGTGACTGTCGCTACTGGGCGCCGCCATGTTTGGACTACGTCATGTAAATCACATTCGCTCATATATGGCACGTGGCACGTTTGTTCCGCGTGCAATTCTATGGTTACTTTGAAGCCAGGTTTATGATTTTTTCTTATTGGCTGCTTTCATGAATGCGATTGGCGTGTCGACCTCCCGAAGCTAGAAAGATGTCAGGACGGAAATGACGGGGAGGCAACCAAATTGCCCTTGCAAACGTAAGCAAATAAATATTAGGATCAGTGGCACGTAAACATCATCTTAGCGGAGGGATGAAATTTAAGACATGCCGTTAGTTACAATGGCATGCAGGCAGAGTATTCCGCAAGAAAGTAAAGTAAAAGACCACGTGCAATTTATATATATATATTATTTTTCCAGGCATACAAGTGTACATGTACATATCTGCACAAGGCACTACCCCCCCCACCCCAAAAATGTAATATATTTCTCCAGATTCCTGTATTACACATTTTAACAGCACTATGCCAAGACTCATAAGTGAAGACAGCCAGCTTACATCCTTTAATCAAACAAAACACTCTGAAAACAAACCAAGAAGTGCGTGTATCGTACGTTAAGATTATGAAGTTGATACCGCATCCAAGGTGTAATATATTATAGACTAATTACGTTTCCGTTTCTATTCATAAGCCAGAAGCTTTATCAGCACACTGTCAGTTAGGTACTTTACTGATGTCGTACAAAATCGTTAGTGGAATATTCCCACACGCTAAATTTCGCGAAGGCCTGTTTGAATTCTTCCCTCGTGATTTTTCCGTCCCCATCAGTGGCCAGTTTGTCGAAAGTGGGTTTATTGAACTCGTCGTTCTTCAGGCTCCTGGAGGAGTAATATTCCCGCCATTCCTCCAAGCTGATGACGTCATCGCTGTGTCGGTCGTCTCCTTGACGAATGTCTCGCGGAACCATTCCGTTTCCCTGAACATGTCAGTTCCGGTGACGAAATCTTTCTTCGTCAATGTCTCGGAAGTATTCGGTTTTCCGATGGCTTCGTTGATTCGCTCCCAGACGCCCTGGTAAACACCCTGCAGCCTCCTTCCCAACTCGACCATACCTTTGACGGTTTGAAGATACTTCGGAAACGTCATCATTTCCGACCAAGACAACACACCATCCCTCTGTACGTCAAGGAAATCGTAGATGATCTCGGATTTATGGCTCATGCGTGGCTTCGATATTTTCTGGGAGAACAAAAATTTAAAATATGTGTAGAAATGATATAATTTCTTTGCAGGGTGCAGAACTACGCAGGGTACCAATTTCAGCAACTCACCGTACCAGTTTAAAGAATGCACCGTACTTTTTACAAAAATACACAGCACCTTTTACCACAATACACCGAACCTTTTACATCAATGCACCGTAACTTTTACAACAATACACCACACTCTTTACAACAATACAACGCACCTTTTACCACAATACCCTTTACAACAATACACCACACCTTTACAACAATACACCACACGCACCTTTTACAACAATACACCGTACCTATTAACACACCTTACTTTTTACAGCAATTAACTGTACCTCTTACAACGATTCACAGCATTTTTCACAACAATACTCCGCACCTCTTAACGCACCTCGCCTTTTACAACAATTCACTGTGCTTTTTACCACAGACCACCGTATCTGTGGCTAAGATTTAACGGGCCTCTTACACTATACCGCTTATAAGAATGCGGCACCTTTTCCCGCGCAATGGCGATTCGGTCCCGAGCAGACTTGACTACTGTTCTCTCGTACTGTACGCGTCATTCGTTATCAGTTTGGCCATAAAACCATCAAATGTCATCGTAAATGTAGGAATGCAAACAGACTACAAAGCTCTGACCCGAATTACTTTTGGTGGGAAAGGTTCCCGTTACCTTTTACAGCAATGGGCTTTACCTTTACAATACAGCGTGCCTCGTACAGCAATACAGCATGCCCCGTACAACAATACAGCGTGCCTCGTACAACAATACATCGTACCTCCTACAACAATGTAACCACAATATTACATAGAAATTACAGCAATACACCATACATGAACGTGTACCTCTTACAACAATGCACTGTGCCAACAATGCACCGAGCCTCTTACAACAATACATCGTACCTCTTATAACAAAGCAAACAATACACCGTACCTGTTACAAGAATGCAACGCACCTCTTACAATAATGCACCACCCAGCAATAGTTCTCTTCTGCTAAAGAACTTCATTAGCTTTGTGTTTCTCCATCACGTGAAATGACAATTACAAGGTGTGAATATTTTTCTACAAATCTGCAGTTTATTCATTATAGGTCTGGATGATGGTGGTATATCATGCAGAATTCTGGGAGAAGGTTCTTCTGGTCGACTCTCTGAGCATTCGACTAGGTTACTGTTATACACATTTGCTGTTAGCTTCTTTTTCTGGTCACTGCTCGACAGGAAGACAACTCACGGGAGGCAAAAATATAGAAAGGACGAGGGTAACAGCGAACCTGTTAAGTAGGGGGTATTAACGGAGCTGGAGCTGATTGGTTGCTTTTAATCACCTGGTCAGCGGGTATAAAAAGTAAACCGAGGGTTGTTGGCTTCGGGGTTTTGATTTTGTACCCGCTGACCAGGAGAATAACAACGATCAGTCACCGAAAGCGAAGGTGATAATATATTTACATAATGGCTGTTTTGTGCGTGCGTATGGCTCAGTTTCGAGAGACCACAGATCCTGCTACTCATTGTTCTGAATTTGTTCCGGAGAATAATTTATGTCAGACGTATTGAGAGCTTCATGTAACGCGTCTCCATACAGAAAATAGTACGTAAGCTGACTTCGTGCTGAAGGCCCCAGCAGGCTTGTTGACTGCATGTCCAGCGACGATGGTGACGATCTGTTTCTCAGCTAAGTTTTGGAACGAACTGAAAACTTTTCAGGTTTGAAATCCATGGAAGTAGAAGTCACATATTGGAACAAGATTTACAGGTTATCCGATAAGCTGGATGTTCACGTGTCCTTTCAGTTTGAGAAAATTCACGTAGGGAAGCGGGATTTCGCATTACATGAACTGTATCCCACTTGTGTGACTTCAGTGTGTTTTCGACACAAGATACGTTTAGCCTAAGAACCAGGAAGTACTCTTTCGTTAAGATTTATTTTGCAAAAAACAAAACAAACGCCCTGAAAGTAATGTATAAATCATGTATTTAAAAAAAAAAGATACATCGCAACATGCTGTAGGTCGCGCACAACGGGAATGCGATGACTTCACAGTGTCAACAATCGCTACCGAACACATTACGACATCTACATCCCCTGTCAGCTAGCTACAAGAATTTCAGGTCCTGACAAAGTATCAATACCCTTAGAAAAGAAACTGCTCGTACAGTTTCATCCAAGAATCAAAGAATTATTTCCGACCAAGAAATGAACTGGTAATACGTCTCATCTGTAAAATTAACAAATGCAACGTAACTCAAGGCAACTGTAGACTTCGGTAACAGCCGTGATAAATGCTTATAAGAGTTATTTCCCTTGAATGACACAGTCATTTGCTGGGTCACACATAAGACAGGAGTGTGCGGGTTCAAATTAGGCTATGGACAAAGAATTTGTAGATCTCTCTAACTGTTACTGCATGCAGGACCTTGGTGACAATAAGTGTTTGACTACATCTCGTGTGGCCATCTAACATTAGAGAAGAAACACTTGTCTTCCACCAACAGAGCGTGCATCTGTGTACGCCACAAGCGAGAAAGTCTGTCAGTAACTTGTCAAAGGTGGATAGTTTTCCCTCTGGCACTGAGGTTTCCTCCACCCGTAAATCAGACAGTTTAGCCATTTTATGGACTAGCTTTCTGTAAGCAATGCCCAGGGACACTTTAACCAGAATTTCACCTGTCTGAGGTATACTTGGACCTTCTCATCATATTTTAACATAGTACATGTAGGTATATATATTTGAGATCAAATAACAGCTTTCTACATGTGCGTGCTAAGTTTGTACATTCATGTATTATGTTAGAGTACAACAAGACATCTTATTACAAGGTCAGGCCAAAATGTCATTTGTGTGTTCATTACAGACGTCTCTGAAGTATTGAAAATCTAAGCTTCAAAGCCGGCCTGCGTGTATCAGTCGTCACGGTAATGGATGGACCTTCGCCTCAACACCCACATACGTATACCAGCCGTCAACCAAAACGGGCGTTCCGGGTCAGTAATCACAAGACCAGTTTGCCCAAAGTGACAAATAACACAAACCACCAAAGAACTAAGAAAATAGATAAAATATAAAAATTAGGACGGATTCATGCAAGGAGAAGCAGTCAGCAGTTTTCAACGATGACGAAATAAACTTCCTAGTCGTCACGCCAAAAAAGAAGTCTACAGATTTCAGTTATGTCGGAGAGATACAAGGACCAGTTTCCCAAACACTAGGACACCAACGAACAGAGAACGTATTTATTTATTTATTTATCTAATTGGTGTTTTACGCCACACTCAAGAATATTGCACTTATACGATGGCGGCCAGTATTATGGTGTGAGGAAACCGGGGAGAGCCCGGGGGAAACCCACGACCATCCGAATGTTGCTGGCGAAGCTTTTCACGTATGGGCGGAGAGGAAGCCAGCATGAGCTGGACTTGAACTCAGAGCGACCGCATTGGTGGGAGGCTTCTGGGTCATTGCGTTGCGTTAGCGCGCTAACAGACTGAGCCACGGAGGCACCTTATTTTGTTTTTGTGTTACCCGAAAACCCGAAAGTGCGAGGTGAAAACTCGTAAACGCGAGGCCAAGTACGAACATGATACAACCTCGTACTTTTGGGTTTTCTCCTCGCGTTTTCGGATCTTCCAAGGATTCCCACTTCGAAAATGCGAATTAAAGTTCGCTCTTTCGACCTTTTTGAAAGGTCGAAATTGGGAAAGAGAGAAGATAACTTCGCGTTTACGCCTTCCGGTTTCTGTCTTTAAGAACTTCCTGTCTGAGCGTGTTGTCTACTGTTGGATTAGAAACACTACTTGGATTTTGTATGCAAGATTCGGGCGCACAAAAAACGGTGGGGACGGGTAGGGATTGGCTGTGTTTCTGAAGTGTGTTGAAGTACTTCCAGGTAATTTTGCGGGTATAAATTATTATAAATAATGATTGAAAAAAAGACCATTACTTATGGCTACAATAAACAGAGAAAAATATTATTCAATGAGCAAGTGTCCCCTACATTCTGTTTCTATGGCAATAGGACGCTAGACCCTTCATCCCAGCTGATTTATTTTGAGAAAATAGTGGTCAACCCCTGATGATTATTTGGATCTGTTGCTGGCCAAGCATCTAGTTATTTGACAGTATATGTCATTTGGGCCAACAAAAATTAGGGAATACAGTTTTGGGTGGGTGTTCTTTGTGAAATTACTACATAAATAGTAAGGCTATTTTTTAGTGTTTCTATACCTGTCGGTAGTAGGTCTGCTCTCAGCTAAACGGTTGATCCTAGTCCAGGGAAATATGAACATCATACCTACGTTCAACTCGTGACGTATCACAAACAAACGCACGTGGTTGAGACTCGCGAACGAGAACCTACACTGTACTCGCTAACAGCCTCGGCTAGAAATCTGTAGGTTGCGTAGATAAATATTCAAGCGTCTTGCCGCTTGGCTAAATTTAATTATGCATAATATTATAACGTTATATACATCATTTGATTTAATATAAAATTCAGATTATTAATTATATAACTATCCATAATGCATGCAACTGATAATTTGAAATCAAAGCCGTATGAGGTTGTTATTTGTTAATTTATTTGGTTGATGTTGTACGCCGTACTCAAGAATATTTGACTTATACGACTGTGGCCAGCATTATGGTTGTAGGAAACCGGGCATAGCCGGGGGAATCAAACAAAAAAGCCCCTTCCTACCACTGCTCTAAATTTGAACACTGCACGTGCTTATCCGCCTGCAGAGTCTTCTACTTCTCACAAACTAGCCTTTGCGAATAAAGAGTGAAATTGTGAAAGAGCATAAATCACCGGGTTGCAAAACTGACAAAACAAAGTACAAAAATTGATGTTAAACAATCAGCCAACAAGTTTTGTTTTGTTAAGGGTCTCTTGCAAGTTTGAATTCGATCATATCTTTTGCTTATGGTAAAAATACACGTAGCACACGATGAAAGGGTCAAAATAGTCATTATCACATGTGAATGTACACAACACGATCAGCAATTTAAATCGACCTATGACCACATATAATTATGCGCTGCATGGCTATAACGTGGACCAAAGAGTGCAGAGTTTTTTTTTTTTTTTTTTTTTTTTTTGTCTCAAAAACATGTACAAAATGTCACGTAAAACAATCTTCATGTGTCCATCATGAGCAGTCCTCCCGTGATCTTTGCAGATATAAAAGGCTACACCACTGCACAGCTGAAGATATATACTGCTAACCCAGACCGGCAAACCGGGTATACATGTATGGACAGTTCCAATGGAAGTACAGCTGAGATACATATTTGATTAATGACAGCTGTTGAGGTTGCATGGCAAACGATTTGGATGCTGCGTGTTATTTATCTGCCAGGAACATTCCTTAGATCTTTCCGTCATCATGGGCAACAGTTGACTACATCTCACTGCGTTAATCCAGTCCATTTTTACTTAATATACTTTCTTCCTCCTTTGATGGTTTGGGCTGATCTTTGGTAATCGGCCTTCTCGATATTTACCCTGAGCCTCTATTACAGTTTACGGATGCTATAAGAAAATCTGTTAAGACATCTAGCTCTAGTAGCTCGTGTCGAACAGTTGACCTGCTATGTCTACTGATTTCCATGTTTATTGACCAGTCCTGGTTCATGTCTGCTATGCGTAGGCTTTTATAGCTGAACTTTTCACTTACACGAAGTAACTTTATTAACAGAGAAAACCGGAGTATAAACTGGTTTACACTACATTCCTTTGGCAGCTACCTGACAAATCTCCTGACTTGTAACTATAACCGGTTTCATCCCCCCCCCACTCCCCACCATTGTACCATTCTGTGTAAATGTGAACGCGTGAGTGTAATTGAGTATGGTTGAATGCGGGGTAAACGTGAAAGTATTTATTTATTTGACTTGTGTCTTCCGCCGTACTCAAGAATATTTAACTCATACGACGGGGGTTAGCATTATGGGGGGGGGGGAGAACCGGGCAGAGCCTGGAGGAAACCCATGACCATCCGCAAGTTACTGGCGGACCCACGTACGACCGGAGAGCAAGCCAGCGTGAGCTGGGCTTGAACTCAGAGACGGCAGTGGTTACAGGATCTTGGATCATTACGCTGTACTAGAGTGCTAACCCCCTAACATCCTAGTAATTATTGCCATGTTTACACAGTTTAAAGGTACATACACTAAACTGGAATGTCTATTCTAGGCGTGAAGTTCTTTTAAAACAATGTCTTGGTAAGTTTATAGGTAATATTAACCGTGCGTTTGAGATAAACTGTTAAATGAATTATTTCTACTGTATAGCCTGCATCAGGACAAACTGAGTTACAACTACGGCAAGAATAACATAACTGACTAGTACACTCAGATATAAACGGCAGCAATATTATGTGAATTAAAAATTTGAAAAAAAGACCCCACAAAACACATTGCTTAGGTGCAAGAACTGTATATGCTCTGAACAGACACTATCTGTTTTGATTATGTTAAGTACACACAGGAAAGAATAGTTTTTTGAAGGTCGACAAGTGGACATGAATGGTATTTTCATTTGATTGCCTTGATAATCCGGCGTATTTTAAATAAAAACACCTTGGCGAATGTCATCGTTCTCGGGAGAAATTCGACGACGTAGTTATAGCAAACAGAGTGTGTCTGGCGAAAATGCACTTGCAGCGTCCGTTATCTCTGCGCTACATCGATCGCTCGATAAGTCGTCAAAACTAATGTACGGTTTTGGCTCAGTAATCGCAAGTGTAAGTTTCAAAACAACTTGAAACACTAACCAAAGATCTGAATAGCCGACTTAAAGTCCGGCAAAGAGAACCAGCCAACAATTTTCAATGGTGCCGGAAAGAAGGCTGAAGGGAAGTAAATTGAATCAGTATTCAAATCGTGTACCTTACTATTTTATAATTGGTCATAAAAAAATTTATCTTAGTTGAGCTTTGCTCTCAACCGTTCATAGGTTGATTTATTGAGCACAGTGTTTTTCAGACCTCCTAGCGAAGGACTAAGAGAAATAAAGAACAAATATATGTATGAAATATGAGTGCCCGATATTCTGGGAAGTCATCCAGATGTGCCCACATAGGGAGCTGTTGGATTTGTTTCTCCACTGCAATTCACAGGGTTAACGGTCCGTGAATTATAAGCTTCTATTAATGGCAACAAATCTGAATATGGTATTAAGCGTCACTGTGCAATCTCTCATTCTGTTATATAAGAGTTTAAACTGCGGGCTTAGATGTAGCCATTTGCAATGTGTTTAAATCCTACAGATTTAGCAGAGCGCATGTGTGCACGAACAACAATAAATTGACATGCAGGGAACAGATAAGGATATATAATTCACGAAGAATATAAAAGATAACTGTAAGGAGAGTACAACCAGCGACGACAGTGCCGTGGTTGGGAAAAGAGTCACACGTTACCCATGAAACCCAATTTCTTGTCAATTTACCTCCGTTAGGATTTTATTCTAACTGTTCATGTAAGTGTTTTGATGGTAGTAAATACCTCCCACCACCACCGTCCACGCCTCTCTCACCTAGCGACATGGCTTAAGCAGAATTAGATAAAACAAACACAGTGATGTTAGCATCAACGATAAATAGCCCAAATATCTTATCTGGGAAAGAACTCTGTACGCCAGAATTGTGTGCCTATTGTCTAATGAAGACGCAGTGGTCCTTCTATCTTATCTACACACACACAGACATATAACCATGCAACTGGAGGAGGAGTGGAGAAACTAGATGGACTGAGAAATAAGAGTCGCCACCGGGAACAGTGAGAACTGGGAGACATGCGCCTTACGGTAGGTTTTTAGGGACAGTGGTGCTCTTGCACCAGGAAATGTTTCGCTTCTATCAGTGCATAGATCAGACTGGTTAAAATGCCTCGGGCCATTAGTGGCCGTTGTGCATCATTTGGTTTAAACAAACACTGTAAGTTTAAAATACAGGTGAATAGTTCAAATATTTTATGTGTGAGATGACTGCGTACGTGTATATTGTGTGCCCGACTGTGGTACAGACACACTTGGCTTGGTCAAATGCATAACGGGATTTCCAGCTATCTTATCTATACACACATATATAAACAGGTATCTGGAGGAGCGGAGAAACTAACTCATCTGAGAGACCCAAGTTGCCATCGGGAACAGCGGGGACTTGGAGACGTTCCCCTTACGGTAGGTATTTAATAAGATACGGGAATTATACGATCTCGAACAACTATACCGTGTTCGTCTGATACACAGTACTTTGGAAACAATTTACTACCTCACTATTTTGAGCACTAGCAATCCACACAATGTGTAATTTGTGCAACACGTTGATAATACCATGAGTGTCACTTGTACACAATTTATATACCACTAATGCATGTGACATTAATCGTACATGCATGAGCTTCCGTGCCCGTGTGGCTCAGCGCGCTTGTGACTCAGGTGCGTCTCACCAATGCGATCGCTTGGAGTTCAAGTCCAGCTCATGCCGGCTTCCTCTCCCGTATATGGGAAAGTCTGTCAGCAACCTGCGGATGGTCGTGGATCTCCCCCGGGCTTTGTCCGGTTTCCTCTCACCACAATCCTGACCATTTCCGATCTCCATTGTTTCCTCTCTTGACTCATCTTCCTGTCGTGGTAGAGTGAGTTATTGTAAGAATTATAGTGCATTGTTGCAAGGAGTGCTGTGTATTATTGTAAGAGACAGGGTGCATTGTTGTAAGAGATCTCTGCTTTGTTATGTTATTTCTAAACATACTTGAAATTTTTACTTCCGCCAGAAAATGGCCAAGCCACATATGAGCCATAAATCCGAGATCATCTACGATTTCCTTGACGTAGAGAGGGATGGTGTGTTGACTTGGTCGGAAATGATGACGTTTCCGAAGTATCTTCAAACCGTCAAAGGCAAGGCCGAGTTAGGAAGGAGGCTGCAAGATGTTTATCAGGGCGTCTGGGAGCGAATCAACGAAGCCATCGGAAAACCGAAGACTTCCGAGATATTGACCAAGACAGATTTCGTCACCGGAACTGACATGGTCAGGGAAACGGAATGGTTCCGCGAGACATTCGTCAAGGAGACGACAGACATTTATTTCGACTCCATCGACCGGAACAGCGATGACGTCATCAGCTTGGCGGAATGGCGGGCATTTTACGCCTCCAGGCATCCGGTGAACGAGGATTTCACGAAGGTTACCTTCAACAAATTGGACGTCGATGGGGACGGGAGAATCACGAGGGAAGAATTCAAACAGGCCTTCGCGAAATTTAGCCTGTCGGAAGATCCCACAGACGACTTTTCGTTCCTATATGACATCAATAAAGTACCTAACTAAAAATTTGGACAAATAGCGTGATTATGAAATACATTGCCCACATGTATTACCCTATTTACAGTCTAGATCCAACAACAAACGTTGTATGCTGTGTATATGTATTAACATTTAGTTTATCGAAGGACGTACAGGTAAATTGGCTGTCTTCATTTATGAATCTTGATGCAGTAATATTAAACACGTGTAATAGGTGAATCTTGTGAATTTTCAGAATATATTTATGTAACTTTTTGATATATATGCTTGTCTGAAGAAAAGGGATAGTTGTATATTAACTCTCTGCATCCGTCAGTTTGATAGTTCACGCATTTCGTGTGATGCTCTAAAGTCTGCGTGTTTATCTGTCCTTGAAATGCCATGATCACATATGAAGAAATTCCAGAATCTGAAAAGAGGGTAAAAAGTGGTCATACTTTTGGGGATGTAAAATGGACAAAACGACCCCAAAACGACCCGAAATTGGATCTTAGTCTGTAACTACTGAAAACTTTCATACTAAAACCAAGTTTTAGTTTAACATGATGAACTGTTCTGGAAAAAAGTGAAACAAAAATGTCATTTGCAATAAATTGATGGACTGACAGAGGCTAAACATACAGTCGCCTTCTGGTGCTCCGTGGCCGATGGCGTTAGCGCCCTAGCGCAGCGCAATGACATAGGAACCTTTCAGCAGTGCTGTCGCTGTGAGTCCAAGTCAAGCTCATGTGGACTTTGTAGGTGGGAAAGTCTGCCTACAGCCTGCAGATCGTCGCCCGGTTTCCTCCCATGCAGCATAATGCTAGCCGTCGTCGTGTGAGTGAAATATTCTTGAGTGCGGCGAGAGACACCAATCAAGTAAATATATCCCTTCGATAAAGGTGGAATAGTAACTGTAATAAACGATGAATATTTTCTCCAGTGTAATATAAATTCATGCCCACAGCCACTGGCCACGAGGGGTTTTCCTCAACAAGTTGATTCACATTTAATTACATTTGGAAAATAATACGTCCTAATTTACCGTTATCCACAAATAGACATTTTTGTTCATCGTAAATTCTCCACATGCGGGAGTTTTCGGCTTTTGTGCTACTCTGTGTAACAGTGTGAATCCTCCACTGACAAACTCCACATCAGTGAGATTACCGTATTCTCTCGATGAATGACTAAACATGGCGGACCGCGGGAACTGTTTTAGACAATAGTCTAACAGCCGAAAGAGCCCTAGCATAAACGTTTTAAAACCTCTGCGACATGCGATCCCCTCGGCTGATCATTTCTGATTCAGGAACATACGGATTTTAAAGGCTACCCAGAGTCTAAATACGGATAAAAAAATACCCCTGTTTTTTCAAATGGACCTTTGATAGACATCCGGGCATTAACAGTTTTATTCGCGCAAACACATTTTACTCGCGCAGAAAAGGCGATGACAACATTGTGAAAATAAAATGAAGGTTAAAAGGGAAATCTCCTTCACGGCCTGATAACTCCCTACGTAGGTTTCGTTAACGTTCAAAATCTACATATGCTATGCAGATTGTTCTGTAGTAAAACATACTGTGATTTCTCAGAATATTGTCCAGTGTTGTTCACTTTCCTATCCCTTTCCATGTTATCTTTCACCTCGTCGGTACTGCTTGCCGCTGCCTCAAGTGGATGAAGTGCCAGGATGTACGCTAGTGTGAAGGCAAATGTTGTTCGAAAAGGATCTGTGGATTTGGAGATAGGCGATAAAAGGGAACGAACCCAGGGACCCAGCGGTCCCCAGCCGCCCTCCACGGAAATGCAGTTTCCGGTCTGATGTCTGTGTGCAATACCTGTCAGTGTGTTAAAACACGAATACACACGCAGATCGTGTCGGGCTACATTATGCTCTGCATATCTGTAGGTCACATGGGGGGAATTCCCACAGCCCTATATGTTGTAGTGCTAATAGCGTGGCACATTAAGACGTAAACACAACCACAAGAGAAAAAAACATTGAATAGGTTTACTGTCAACTATGGGCCTAAAATGGTATAAACATGTGCAGTGTAGGGCATTTGTATAAATGTGTTGCTCTTCCAGGCTTGAATGTCTGGGGCTTGAAGTCGTGACAGTTAGCAATGAATGGCGCGGAAGATGCAAGTTCGTGCAAGCCATGCTAACTTTCCTTTCCTGTAATACCGGAATGGCTTTGTATTGTTGTGCTCATAAAGCAGAGTCGCCACCATGGACCTGAATCCACCACGTGAAGAGAGCTGAATACAGAACTGTCAGCTTGCTAAAACGTCAGTACATATCCATACAACCGATGTGAAAAGACAATGGGAGCCTACGAGGCAATTACCCTAATTCTCTTTAGGGTAACAGACAGAGGCAGAGATCAGTAATGCTGAAAATTGAAAAATACACAAATAAAAACAGACATTTCTATCCCACTTTTTCAGAAAAGTAAAGATTACGGAAATGTCTTTTTTTTCCATTAAATGTTCTAACCAGCTCAGATAGGAGAAAATGTGTAATTCAGTTACAGTTGTGTGTATACTGGTTGGAAATAGCAGACGAGATGTCCTAAAAATGAGAAGAATTAGGGTAGCTGTTTCTAGTGGTACAACAGTGCGCAAGTGCGGAACAGGGGTCAAATGCACGCGGTCCTTGTGTAAAAAGACATCACCAAAACGCATGCAAAGCACGAATTATATTTGCTTAATTGTTCGTCGCAGCCGAGTTATAATGCTTTAACAGGTCCACAAACCAGTAACGTGGGTTTGTTTGACCCGCCACGAGCAAATCCAGGTCATGCGCACTAGAACCACCCATCTGACTTATTGTTCCGACTGTCTGGGGTTCGCGGGTTGATAAGTTGCATGACTGGATTTACCTTTATGTGTTACATTATCAGCCATAAGGAGGAGACGTAGAGAGGCTATAACCGAGTTCAGCAATTTGAGTCACCTTGAGTAAAGAGACAGCGAGAACGGGAAAACATTCGCCAAACGGTAG
Organism: Acanthopleura granulata; assembly: GCA_016165875.1. Classification (NCBI taxonomy): domain Eukaryota; kingdom Metazoa; phylum Mollusca; class Polyplacophora; order Chitonida; family Chitonidae; genus Acanthopleura; species Acanthopleura granulata. The sequence goes on from JABBOT010000016.1 coordinate 4,556,853, forward strand.
GAATTTATTCAGTTATTTATTTGATTGGTGTTTTAGCCTACGACGTACTCAAGAATATTTCACCTGTACGACGGAGGCCAGCATTATGGTGAGACGAAACCCGACAGAATCTGGGGAAACACATGACCATCCACAGGTTGCTGGCGGACCTTCCCACGAGGAAGCGAGCGTGAGCTGCAACTCACAGCGACCGCACTGGTGAGAGGCACGGGTCATAACGCCACTCTGACGCGCTACTTCCCTCGGCCACGGAGGTCGTCGATAGGAATTTAATAGTGGTCTTTGGGGAAGTTGTAAAGCTTGGGTTGATGTTTTGTGCACTTGGCCTCTCAGTTCTCTGAAGAGACTGCTGTAAGCAATGGTCGCAGATCTGAGATGCTGGTTCACGACAAATGATGGACAGCACCGGGAGTTGTAAAACCTAGCGTTATATTAACGTGTAGCTTTCCACGTTTCCTTTGACGTCATCATTTTCCACGGTAACGTGCTTTTACTTTTTTGGTCACTGGTCAAAACTGAATGGCAACATGTGTTGTATTTTCAAAAGTTTAGCGCAAGTCAACTTCGTGGGTCAGTCAACTTATCAAGGTCTGTCACACCTTCACGTGGTTCCTACGCAAACATGTTTCGAGGATTCCAAGAGTGCTCAAGTTAGCTTTTCGTATTTTTTTGTATAAACAGCTGGATTTGAACTTCCTTCAGGCAGCTGAGTTGGATCAGTAGGTCGAGGTCTAAATAACTAGACCATTTAGCTTGTTGTGACAAAATGTGGTAGTAGTAAGGATGAGGGTGATATCACGTGGTAGGGTGACGTCAATTCACTGAAAAATGTCCTTTTCTCAATGAACATCGGAAAAGTGGGTCAGTGACGAGCAATCCACAAAATGTGTTTACTAGGCGTATTATGGGTAACGCGTTATATGGATCATGTGCGCATGCCCGCGTGTCACATGCTTTTGTTAGGTGGACAACATTTGAAAAGGGCATCGTCCATACGCACAGTCTTCGTTCATCTTGACCATGGATGAAGTGACGTCAGCTCTCCCGTAAATAGCAGCGCGTTTTTTTACAATAGCCGACAGCAGCCTTAAATTTACAACTCTACACCCGAGGAATTTATTGAAGCCTGTTTGATAAAGAATAAAAGGCAGGGGGTTATACACTTGAACAATATTGCAGCCATTTCAACAAAAGATGCATTAATTATCAAGTACAACAATCATTATATTTTCTTCTTGGGTACCTCATCTATGTGTTTTTTTTTCTGTTTTTTTTTTTTGAAATATCACAGTTTATACAACTCCATATCACAGTGGCTAAAGACATATAACTGATAAACACAGTAATCTTTAACTGATGGATGAACAATCACATTGATAGTTGTTGTGCCGTTGTCCATAAAATATGGACAAAGACACAGAGTTGCTCATTTCTGACAAACCTGAGCTCAATCCCAGACCACGCTGGCTTCCTCTCGATCCCGTCGTAAGTGGAAAGGTCTGTCAGCAACCTGCGGATCGTCGTGGGTTTTCTCCCAGGCTCGGTCCAGTTTCCTCTCACCATAGCCCACGACCATCCGAAGGTTGCTGGCGGAGATTCCTACTTGCGACCGGAGAGGAAGCCAGCGTGAGCTACGCTTGAGCTCACAACGATCGCATTGGTGAGAGGCACCTTGGTCATTACGCTGCACTCGCACGCTAACCCATTCGGCCACGGAGTGCCTCTCATTATATGTGCTTACATTTACGATGTTTTAGGATTTAACATGCCAGATATACCTGGTATACGTTCATTCATAAACTCTGCCACGTTCTACAAACAATGCCGTCGTCTAAATGCCACCGTCTAAACATTTTGGCAATAGCATGTCCTGTTTGCATTTTTCTGGTGCTCATTTTGAGAGACAGGTGTTTTCGCACGTTCAGAACACAGCGCAAATAGTTCGGACTATCCCGTAACAAGTGAGTGAGGAAAGCCCATATAGGGATGATGCACGTCACTGCCCTATAACAAACTATGGGAATGCTGATTTAAACTAGAATTACAAGAATTTAACAAGCCCACAATGTACGATGTGGAAGCCTGTAGTTCGTTCAGTCACCAGCCTCTTTGTATAGGATTAAATATCGAATAAGGATTTATCACAATTCTGTTTTTTAACCAACTGTGAAACTTTGAAACTAGGATACAGCTCTGTAAGAGGTAAGACGCATATAAATGTGCTCTACATATCGTTTCAAATGTTATACAAACTCTTAAGTTGATTAACAATTTGGCACTTAGCCCGTCACGAATCAGCTTTCCGGACCTTATCGTCAAAAGGGTTTCTTGTATTGAACTGAAAGTTGTCATATGTCTACACCATGGCGCCATACAGATCAGGTTGCGGTTCTGGGCCGTTTCGTACATTTTCGACAAATGTAAGGGCATTTTTTTTCTTCTTTTGGACTTTGAATTGAAACTTATTTGATTGGTGTTTTACGCCGCACTCAAGAATATTTCGCTTATTCGACGACTGCCAGCATTCTGGTGGTAGGAAAACGGGCAGAGCCCGGGGGAAACCCACGACCATCCGGAGGTTGCTGTCAGACCTTCCCACGTATGGCCGGAGAGGAAGCCAGCATGAGATGGTCTATTCGGAGGCTGCGGGTTATTGTGCGCGATAGCGAGCTAACCGACTGAGCCAAGGAAGCCCCGAATTGAAACTTGGTATATGACTTCACCTTGTTGACTTGCTGACGAAGTTTTAGTTTTCCGGCAAATTCTTCTATATCCATCAAAATAGGGCAGTTTTTTCATGAGTGAGTTTTTTATATGTCATAGTTTTCCAGGTTTTTTTTTCAGAACTGTTAGTTATTCTGAATAGAACCTCGATACACGACTTCACCGAAACAAGTGACAGGATTTTGTGCCGTTTTGTCCAACAAAATTCTGACGGCTTTTTTCTTCTAATGTGGACTTTGACATAACTAATTACTCTGACATGTCAAACTGTTGGGCGAAAGATTTTGCTTTCACAATACTTCCAGAAAACCCTCTAGTTGCTATTCCATCGTCTGAAGGAGGACTCGATAAGCATGTTCTTACCGCAGAGCAATGATAGAAATTACATCAATTTTGCCGAACTTCACATGATGAAGGCCTGTAGTTTACCTGGTTTCCTCCACTCATAAATCTGAGGGTGAAAATTTAAATAACTATAAATAATAAATCGATATATAGTCATTGTCATCATTATCGAATACTGACCGCCTGGGTGGTGCACTGTTTAAAGCGTCCGTCTCGTGGTTGGGAGATCCAGGTTCAAGTCCGGGTGGGGGTCATAACAAAGACTTTGTTGTGGTACTTGGCTGCTTCCTCGCTTAGCGCTCAGCACTGAGTAGTTAGAGGAAGGAAGCGGTACTGGTCGGCCCGGTGTCAGTATAATGTGACTTTGTGAGATGTCTTGTCTGGTGTCTTCATCATGATGTTTTGGTGGTCGGAGCACTTCGGCGGCATGGACTCGCCCTGCCACACGAAGACACACTATATCCACACACCAGAAGGACTCCTCGTCGTCATTGGACTGAAACATTGTTAAGTACAACGTTAAAGCCCAAGCACTCACTCACTCATCATCACATAGGCAGGGTTCATACGGGGTCGTATGGAACCTTTGAAAAGCCTGGAGTTTGAAATAACTTTTCAAGGCCTTGAATTCCAGGGAAATTCATTGGATCATGTAGTTAAGACTGAATTAGGTAATTAGACTAGAAGCCTTCTGATTGAGATTAGAGAACCAGTCTTAGCTAATGTGCATAGTATCCTGACATTCTCAAGGCGGAATTTGTTTCTACAACCCCCGCCCCCCTACCACCACATCAGAGGTGATTGTCGTTGTGAGTTATAGGATTTCAGAAAATTGTTTTAGGCCTGTTTTAGCATTGTTGTAGTGTTGTGGGCTTGACCAAGTGCCTATAAGCCTACATACTCTGTATGAAAGATAACGCTACGGAAGCCAGATTCTTGGGACCGTGGACACCAGTCATTGTAGAATTGTTTCATCATAGTATCGATCGACGATATGGTACGAAGCGATGGGACAATGACAAGAAGCGATGGCAAAATGATATAAAGCGAAGGTACAATTCGGTGGCATGAAGATTCAAGGCGATGGAAAAGTGACAATTTTGAGAGAGCGATGGCGCGAGGCAGTACATCGCACGATGCTTCGAGACGATGACACAATACTACAAATTGATGGCCATTGTGACTTCGTATCATTGCTTTCTACTATCATGCCATTGCTTCGCACCATCGTGTCGTCTCTTCATACCATCTTGTCATCGCTTCGTACCATTTTTTACCTCTTTTCGTAACATCGTGCCATCACTATATGATGCCTTGCATAATATCGTGTCATCGCTTCGTAACATCTAATATAGCCTTGACCTATCTTGCCATCGCTTTGTGCCATTGTCAGATGATACTGCGATGACACGATGGTGGTACAATGGCTTTACCCGGCTTCAATATTCTCTTCCTGTCATGAACCGAAAAACGATACAACACAAAACCCCAGTCAATGACAGAAATATATATTAATCACTCTGCGATACATCTAGAGATTATGTATATTCACAATTTTAGAACGTTTACTTTTATGTTTAATTACCCAGGAAATGTCGAAGCCACACGAGCCGTAAATCCGAGATCATATACGATTTCCTGGTACGGTGAGTTGCTGAAATTGATACCCTGCGTTGTTCTTACCCCTGCAACGAAATTATACCATTTCTACACATATTTTAAATTTTTGTTCTCCCAGAAAATGTCGAAGCCACACATGAGCCGTAAATCCGAGATCATTTACGAGTTTCTTGACGTTGAGAAGGATGGTGTGTTGACTTGGTCGGAGATGATGACGTTTCCGAAGTATCTTCAAACCGTAAAGGGGAAGACTGAGTTGGGAAAGAGGTTGGCCGAGGTTTATCAGGGCGTCTGGGAGCGAATCAACGATGCCGTCGGAAAACCGAGGACCAGTGAGAGCTTGGCCAAGAAAGACTTCGTCACCGGAACCGACATCGTCAGAGAAACGGAATGGTTCCGCGAGACATTCGTCAAGGAGACGACCGACATTTATTTCGACTCCATCGACCGGAACAGCGATGACGTCATCAGCTTGGCGGAATGGCGGGCATTTTACGCCTCGAGAAGCCTGAAGAACGACGAGTTCACTAAAACCACTTTCGACAAACTGGACACTGATAGGGACGGGAAAATCACGAGGGAAGAATTCAAACAGGCCTTCGCGAAATTTAGTGTGTCGGAAGAACCTAATAACGATTTTTCGTTTCTGTACGACATTAGTAAAGTGCCTAACTGAAAATGTGCTGATAAATATCCAGGTCACTGATTAAAAAGCGATATGTAGTTATGTAACACATTAAAGCTAGTGTGCGACATTATCACCATAATCAGAATATACAAACTTCCTTGGTTGTTTTTGCGACATTAGGTGTGTCTGAAGAATGAAAATTGATTGTCTTGATATATTTGTATTAGAATGTGTAATACATGAATTTTGTTATTTCGCGGAATATGTTGTTGTTTTTTTTTTGTTTTTTTTTTGGGCGTTTGGCTTCTCTGGTGGTAATAAATAGAGACATATTTTCTGCATGCGCTTTTTGACATTTTGTCATCTTGCGTGAAATCTCAGCATTCCGTTATAACTGAAAGCATTGTTTTTCGATTTTATTTCTCCCCTAAACTGCGATGATCACCACTCATTGATTGTGGAATCTGCTGGCTTACTTCTTAGCACGGTGGCTTAGTGGTTTGATCGTCCACTTCGGGGTGGGGTCATACCAAAGATTTTAAAATTGTTTGTCTTGATATATTTCTATTAGAATGTGTAATAGATGAATATTTTGAATTCACGGAATATGACGTTGTTATTGCTTTTTTTCTTGGCAAATGGCTCATTTGGCGGCAATAAATATAGATATATTCTTTGCAGGGGAGTTGTGCTGTTGCCGCGATAATGGAAGACATTTTTTTTAGATTTTATCTCTCCTGTAAAATGTGAATATCGCCTCTCACTGATTGTAGAATATGTTAGTCTACTCCTTAGTATAGTGGCCAAGTGATTAGAGCGTCCGCCTTGAGATCGGGAGATCCGGGATCAATCCCCTGGTGGGGTGATAAATAACGACTTTAAATGGTATTTGCTGTTGCATCGCTTGGCGCTTATCAGTGCATGAGAGGTTAGAGCAAAGAAACAGGAGTTGTCGACACGGTGTCCGTATAATGTGGCTGGGTGGGATATCATGTATGGTGTCTTCGGCATGATGTTTCAGTGGCAGCAGGACTTTGGCGCAATGGAATCCTTGCCACAAGAAGACAGAATATATATACATTCTAAGTTCTACTCCTCGTCATGTAACGGATAAATTGTTGAATATGACGTTAAATGACCCAGGTGCCTCTCACCAATGTGGTCGTTGTTAGATCAAGTCCACCTCAAGCTGGCTTCTCCCCGGCCGTACGCGGGCGGTCTGCGGATGGTCTTGGGTTTCCTCGGGCTCTGCCCCGTTCCCCCCCCCCCCCACCATAATACTGTCCGCCGTCGTTTAAGTGAATATTCTTGAGTACGGCGTAAATCACTAATCAAATAAATAAACAGACATACATACATAATTACGAGCAGTGCTCGCACGATGAATTTTGCGTACTTCCATGTCTTTTCTGTTCTGAAGTCTTTCTGGCTAGGGGCTGGCGACAGCTTTTGGAAGGTAGCTTAGTTGATCTGACACGAAGTTCCTTGTAGATCGCGTGGGTTCCACAACTTCTGAACAGCCAGGCTGTTCTGTGGATGAGAATAAATACCTGTTTCCTCCAAACACTGTAGTTTTTTACGAACACTCCGGTTTCCTCCAAACAAGTGACATTTTGTGAGGGAAATATTCTTTTGTATGGTAAGAAACCCCATCAAAAAGTCGTTTTAAGGCTATAATTTCAGGTGATTTAATTGCCAAGGCGCCATCGTCTGAAGTGAAATATCCTGAAGTACGACATAGAACTCCAATCGAAAATATTGCTAGGACACACATTTCTGTGCATAGATAAAACAGAGTAAACCACAGACCTTCGACAAAGAACTGACATACCTCTGGACAAACCAGCTATTGCCTACGGTTGTTGCCTTACCTATACATCAAATTTGCTGGAAATCGATTGCCTTCCAACAGTATGTTATGTGGAACAGGTAGAAAAGTTTGCTAGTAAACAGCCAAATGGCAGTGGTTTACTTCAGATAATATCGGCTACCTCCACGTCAAACATCAAACAGGTTCTGAGTTGTTTCTGCACTATGATCTTTGCGAGTTTTAACAGCGTGCTAAGTCTTGCATTTAACATGCATATAGAAGCTAAATACAATACGAAGAGAGATCACTCCAATACACATTTTACCCTTCCAATCGACCAAGAGTTTTCTCCTCCTTTGCCGTGTAAATTGAGATACCCCCATCTGGCGATAGTAAATTTGCACCCAGGTTGTTGACTTTCCGTCAGAAATTAGAAGTTTATTTAATATTTACGTCTGTTGTGCGTAGAGTTGTGTGATCCTGAATAGACCTTTCGATATAATCTCTCAGACATGCGCAGTGCATTATGTTGGCTGGTAAAAAATGACAACAATAGCAAGAATACTTTTGTACCATTGTCGAGGCAATTTGTGACGTTACAACTGAAACCCGCGTCATAATGCGACATACATGACAACCCATCCGGACGGCATACGCCTCCTTAGTACTTGCGACCGGCCTTTGAGAAACAGCCCTCAGATGCCTTTCCCTAATGCAATTTCTGTGAATTAAAGTCCAGTTCACGCTGGCTTTCTCTCCAGTCGTACCTGGGAAGTGCTGCCAGTAAAAACCAGCGGATGGTCGAGGGTTTCCCCCGGGATCTGCCCGGTTTTCTTCCACAAAAATGCTGACCGCCGTCGTATCAGTGAAATATTCTTGAGTACGCGTAAAGCACCAATCAAATAAATAAAATGAGATTATCCACTATCCAAAAACGGTAATGTAACATATTTGGCGATAAATAATCCCTGATACAGTGTTCTCTATTTTAATATATCGTCGAGCTGGACCTTGAAGGAACGTGTAAAGAATAATGTCATGATATTTATTTATTTTGGTGACCTTGAAGGAACGTGTAAAGAATAACGTCATGGTATTTATTTATTTTGGTGTTTAATGTGTTTATTATTAAACCATCAAAACTGGCTAAGCCACATCAAAACTGACTCAAACCGATACCACAAAACTAAGCCGATCACATTTTGCTTTGTGAAACTGGCTTAAACGGCTGGATAAAACAGGCTCAGCTAAGTCAGTCTACTAACTTCAGACATTTTGCTTAAATTGGGTTTCGTGGAATCTGCCCCAGGTCCGAGAATTACTAAGCCGTCTTAGACTTAAGTCAGATTTAGTCTTAAATTGTGCTTATTATTTCTGTACTTATTGTAAATTTGAAATGATAATTTTCATTTCTGCCATGAAGGTCTAAGACAGCTCTCGGTATTAAAATAAAAATTCTTAAGTTGAGTTACAATTTTAGTGCGGTTAGCTGTTCAGAAGTTGAGTCAGTTTCGTGATTCTAGAGCAAGATCTGTTCAAGCGTCAGCAAGCCTACAGGCTTTAACATAGGAAATCCTATCTCTTCTGTCAGCCAAACAGGGTCGGTTTTGTGTCCCGTGAAAGGCGAACCCAACAACGTCGTGCTTACACGATGGCGTTTAGGCACACTTAATGGTCACATGATTCCTTGAACTGAATTGCGCCATGAAGGAATTTGGGGATATTCATATAGGCCTAAATATTTTGTCTTGCGCGAGAAATTGTGTTGGAAAAATGTTTATGTATTGACAAAAAGTATGCGTCTTGGGCAAGTTGTCACGTTGTTAGCTAAAATATGTGTCTTTGGGACAGCTGGTTGAAATATGTTTGTTTTGAAGGCAAATGGAATGGTTTTCATATAAATACTACATATTTGACATGTTAAATTAAAAGCCTTGCCCTGAGGTAGCATTTCTTATTTTGAATATTTCCCCGCTTTAGCATTCGAAAAAAAACCCCAACCTTATAAAGCAATTCCTTTCTGGTAAACAAAAACACAAACTAAAGAAAAAACAAAGAAGCAAAGAAACAAATAAAATCATTGTTAGTGGACATGGTTTCTAATGGTGGCTCATTTGGCAAAAGGCTTTGGCTTAGACTCACTGAACACTGTAAAACACACCCAGTCAAATTATAATTCTCTGTAGAACCAAAATGCCTTGGCTGATATTTTTTCAGTGTAAGGATGCCACGCCAGGCCTCAACGGTAAATCAAGTAAGGCGGACTGCCTTGGGATGATCTGAACGGGAGATTAACTGTCCCACCCCAAACAGTTAAGACCTCCACAAAGTCTGGGTAAAACTAGTCCGTGGTTACCTTTCTGATTAATTCAGGGGCTCAGAAATCAATTAGGTTTTAGCCTGCCACTCTAGAACGTATTCCCTCCACAACAATTGTGCGCGGGCCCGTGGATTTATCCTTTGTCCAACACTAGAAACCTTTCACTGGGCAGAATCACAAACGCATGGTTATTCAACCAATTTTGACGACCTTTGAAAGGCCCAATCCGGTCAATTTTATGAACACAAGCTTGTCACTGTGAAGCAGTATTTGTTATCATAAACTTGACAATGGTAAGGTTGGTCAAAATGACAAACATATGACGCCTACTTTAGACTCAAAGTCCCGTTTATATTTTAAGTTAGCTGAAATGATGAAATTTTGTCAAGATGACAAACCTGCTCATGCACGTTTGTAGTAAAGGGAGATAATTAGTAATCCTAACACTCACCAGGGGGCCACTGTATGGCGAGAGGAAGCGCTGTTTAATTTTGTCTCTTCAGGGTAAATCCACATCGATCATCTAATATAAGTAATGAATTCTTTGAAACATTTTGTATAATTCTTATTAGCATATCACCCTCCGCACAAAGGGCAGTACTTTTGCATATAATCATTCTAAAGAAATTAGCATAGAATCACTTTCACATTCACAGATTTTTATAAACCACAACAACGTTCCGTCCGAGCAGCTTGTGGTGTACAGATAATATTTTTTGAAATTTCAGCTTTGAACTGAATGAAATTTGATAAGGAATATGCGTGCTCTGAATTGTAATGCTCTGTAAGGAGCTGCCAGTAACAACTGCACATATTTGGTAAAGTTTTTGTTAACCACAAAAAAAAAACAGTAGTCTTGATAAGTTTGATCAAAACGTTAGTCATTGTGATTATCTCAAGTCAGTTTGATTCCATGAATGCCGTCAACTGGAAAACTTGAATGAATAGTAATTTACGGATTTTTACTTACCTTCTAGTAGTTTAGATTAGACTTAGTTATACTTACTTAGTATATACAGATTTTTTAATTTTTAGGTTTGTAAGGAATTAATTACTATTAGAGCATGGTTGCAGAGAAGCTAAATTAAGTCCTTTGACTGTTGAGGAATTTTAATTTAATTCTTTATGTATTTTACGAGGATTTCCCACAGCCTATTGGCTACTACGGAGATCTTCTCTAAACATCAATTAGCAACTTAATAGGTAACAAAGTATATACATTTAAGTATAGAAATACAGATGTTAACAATAAGTACTAAGTATATATATATAAATAAGTACTAAGTACTTAGTTGCTATCAGGATAAGTTGAAATAAATTAGTTACTCACAACATTAACATTGTCATTACCATTACCATGGTCGGAAAACCTTTCTGAATCATTGATATATTTGTGTACACATTGAAAAAGTAGTTTTTATTATCTTCGTAATATAGATCTTTAGAGCAAAACAAAGTATTTCAGATTTGAAAGGTTGAATTGGTCCATGTTTAACAAAGAATATAATGTGATATATTGTGAATTGGAACAATATGCCAAAGTGGTGAATGTTCATATTATGTTTTGCTTATGATTCCTGAAAGTTAAAGAAGGTTAGTTACTTGGCATGCTTGTCAATAGAACCTATGCTTTTTGTTACTTTTAAAGATATTTCCATGTTATCACTGCAAATACAGTGCATCCAATCCAATATACTGAGGAAGCATCATCAATTTTATGTCGGCAATGCGGTGGGCACAACGGGGTATTCTCAAACTGTCGCACATGAAGCAACCCCAGAGTCAACTGATGAACTTTCTGAAATCAAAATAATATAGAGACCAGTTCTGTTGAAACTGATGGAGCTGATGACACACGAAGTAGATTTGCTGAGGTTACATCAAACTTTGGCTTTTCAGGATACACAGCTCATTTTATTTTAAGAATAAGAGATACAAAAAAAGTTACCCATGAGTTACCAATGTTAATGTTGCCAATGAGATAGAAAATATGATCTCTGTCTGTGAAATGGAAAACAAGACTGAATGTTGAGAAAGTTCTAGTAGTAAATTGCATTGAATTCAATAACTTGTCCCGAGGAGAAGATATTTTTCAGTCATTGCCACGACTAAATCAAGCACGTGAATCACTGTCCACCAAAAGAAGCAAAACACTTTCTTTCAGCGTCAGTTTAATTATATTGAGGCATTTGAAATCATTTTAGGCAAGGATATCAAGGGAAATACTGAAACCTGCATTTGTGTCCCAATCCAAAACAGCCTGAGAGCTTTGCTTAGCTCTTTCTGGAACAAAATTACAAAATTTTTGTGATGGAAATGCTTGTAAATCACATCCAATGTTTGCAAATACTGCTCACCCTCTATAAATTCAGCTGTATGTGGAATACTTCCAAGTGTCTAATCCACTTGGGAATAAAACAAAGAAATACAAAATAACACCCATACATTTCATCCTGGGTAACCTTCCATCTCAGTTCAGATCAAAGCTATATGTTATCCAAATTGCAATACTTGTGAAGACTGCCTATGTAAAAAAAATATGGGCTGAAAGATGTATTAAATGGCTTAATTACTGACCTAAGAAACCTTGAAACTGTTGATCTCCCACTCAATCACCCAAACGCAAGGCAAGTGAACTTTGTTGGGAAAATTTCCATGCTTGTTGCCGACAGTTTGTCATGAAATCAGTGGAGTGACGGAGAGTTTTGTTGGCAACTGTAGTTGTAGATTTTGTAAAGCTACAAAAGAAGGCACGCAAGTGGTTTTCAGATAGTGATTATACCCCTGAAACCTATGATGCCATTGCTACAACAGTTGAGGTTGATTGAACCTTTGCTGCAGTTTAAGGGATAAAGCGCCGTTCTGTGCTCAACAGTCTTGACTATTATCATGTGACCTGATACAGACCTCTGATGTAGCACATGATATGTTTGAATGGTTGCGTTGTGACTTTCTGGAATTTTGTGTGAAATATTGGGTACCACAGGGACACTTCACTCCAGTTTCAAATGAATGACTCAATTGAAACATTTTCCTTCTCGGCAAGTGATAAAGTAAGCCGCCCTTCAAGGATGCCATCAGAGCTCTGATTTCGGGTTAAGCAGACTGCCTCTCAAGCTTGGTGTTTGTCTTTCCAATCATAATTGGTTATGTGATTGCAGAAAATCATGCCCTGTGGACTTTATTTACCCAGTAGTTAGATACTATTGACATTGCATGTGCACCCACCGTTTCTAAAGGCCAAGTGGAGTATCTAAGGATACTTTCCTCAAAGCGTACTCTGACATCAATTCAGATGGCACTGCAAAACCCAAGGCTCACTGTTTTATCCATTTCCTCACCCAAATCACCTGGTGTGGACCTGTGATACATTGCTGAACCCTTCGTTTTGAAGGCAAGCACAATTACTTCAAAGAAACAATGAACAGGTTTAAGAAGCATTGAAATGTTTGCAAGACCATGACCCAACACCAGTTTATGCAATCGTATTATACGACAGCATCTCATTTCTTGAATCAGGAGCGCATTGAATCCACCAAAAGTTCCCTCTTCCCAGGTAGGCTATTGCGTCCTAATGTTCAAGACTTGATTATCCCACTGATAAGGCCTGAGGAAAACATCTTCCAAGCCACAGGATGTAATATAGATGGAATATCTCAGGAGTCAGGCTGCTGTGTAGTAACAAAATTTGAATGCCACAGTTATCAGTTTGGTAGAATTGACAATTGCTTTATCAATTGCTGCTAAATGACTGTAACACAGAAGAATTCTGTCCCCATTTCCATGCATACAGGATATCTGAAACTGATAAATACTCACTGTTGCCCATCCATGACTTGATGGATGTCTTATCATCAGCTGGGTATGGATCACAAAGACAGAAAGTGGATGGTGGTGATGAAGTTCCATATTGAAAACGATTAGGCTTCAAAATTCAGAGAACTAACTTCAGGTGTCTCGTTCAGGTGTAAAAATCGTACCACTTCTTTCTTTAGTCCCTATTTTAAACGTACTACATCTTTTATTTTGTTTAGTTTGTAATTTGTGCATATATCACAGGAGCAATCCGTGGATTGTATCCGTAAAATGTTCCCCGAATTCATGCTTTTTGTTTTATTCTTCACAATTTAAATTCAGAATAGGCATTCGAAGTTTTCAGTTTTGATGTAAATGTAATGCTGCCTTGTGAAACAAGCACCTGTTTATAAATACTATTAAGAGAAAGTAAACAAATGTTTTTTTACTGTATCAGGGCATATAAATAATAAATAGGTGCGTATGTAGCCTAACTGTTCGCTGTTCAGTCAAATTAATCTAAATCCCTTTGAATATTGACATGACCGAGTGAGAAGTATTTGTCTCCATATTTGGTAAACTTTTGTAAACTTTTGTTTTGGACATCAAGAGTCACTCAAATTACAGTACAAATTTCAAGAACAGATATCCTAGATAAAACTGTATGTGGATGATGATATGCTTACATACAATATAATCAAAAATTTTATTCAAATAGTATGGATCTTATGATTTACACAACTCTTGTATGCTAATTCAGCCATACTGACACAGCAAAATGGCCTTCAAATACCACGTTACCCTGAGTTAAAGTTATAATTTAAAACTACTACTTCATATTCCTTAATGTACCCCTGATAGGTTTAATGATATATATGCTGGACTGTTTGTCCTAAATACATGATTCATTAATTAAATGGTAACAAAATTCATCATATTGCCATACTAACTCTTTGCATTTTCAAGTGCGACCTGGTCATGGCATCTGTCGTTGAGTTTGGAGAGATAGGGAGTAGGGGAGGAGCTACTATTTAGCCTTGGGTTGCAGTGTAGTAACACCTTGGAAATAATAAAATGTTCCAGCCGTACGTGGGAAGGACCAACAGCGACCTGTGGATTATCTTGTGTTTCCACTGGGCTCTGCCCAGTTTCCTGACACCATAATGCTGGCCGCTGTTGTATAAGTGAAATGTTCTCGAGAACGGCGTAAAACACCTATCAAAATAATTAAATAAAATATCAGAAATCAGCCACAAAAATTATAACTATTTTGCTATAGTGTACTTGTTTAGGTGCATTATTGACTTACAACAATCATTTTATTTTGTGATATTTCTGCAGATTCTTCACGAATTTGAGCGGCCAGCAGACACCACACTAGAGACTCTCCGTGGAAGCCAAGTGTCATCGCCAAAATTGCAGTCACCAGAGACCAACATGAGAGAAGTGGTAATTCGTTGAGTTACTCTTTTGAAAGGCATCTCTGTTGTACAACACCTTGTTGAAAAACTGTATAGTGTCGACCACCTTGGTGGTTAGAGCGTCCGCCACAGAGATCCAGTATCAAACTCGCATCGGGTCATACCAAAGGCTTTAAAAAGGGTACGTGTTTCTGCCTCGCTTGGAGCTCAGCATTGAGAGGTTCGTACAAGAAAACAGGACTGGTCGGCCGGTGCCAGTATAATGTGACTAGCTGATGTGTCATGTCTGGTGTCTTCGGCATGATGCTCCAATGGGGGCAGCACTTTGGCATCATGGACTCGCTCTGCCACAAGACGACACAGTACACATACATTCTAAGGAATCCTTGCTATCATATGACTGAAAAATTGTTGAGCGTTAAACCCAAGCGTACATACACACATACACACTGTTCAGTACTGTAGAGTGCCTCATTTTGAATAAGTGAAGATATTCAGTCTGATGTAGTCCTGGCTCAAAAAAGTGGCTGTGACAAAGGGGTTTATTTAGTAGAGAGTGGTGCCAGTTATACTCTGTGCTTGCTGCGCAGCTTGAAAGCCCAAGGAGCCCTGTCGTTAAGTTCAGAGTTGTTTGGAGAGAAACTGGCATTTTTTTTGGAGATGGAAGAAGACAAGGTCGGCAAACGTTGTGCATTGTTGTCCAACAATCATAATCATTGTAATCATTAGAATGTATATGTTTAAGCAAATAAGTGAAAGGAAAAATATTCTGAGGATTGTACAACGCAATATTTCTACAATGAACATATTCTGGCGTAAAAAGAAACCCCAAAATGAGGCTGACGTCTTAATCTCGTACCTTAGGTATGTGAAGAAACCAGTGGAATAATGATAGAGGTGTGGCGCAGGTAAACATTTTACTTGAAGAGAGAAACTGACCATATTTATTGCTTTTAAAATAGAGCTTATGAGCTCAATTTCCAAATGCAGGACAGCCTAGGATACCCCTTATTTACCTTCGAGGGCGATCATGTACTAGCAGTGGACAGCGAGCTCACCATCCCTGTGGAAGGAAAACTTATTTGTGAGTGTTTGTGTATCATGGATGCCATCACTCTCAAAACGGCCTGTTTTTATATTTTGAACATGTCGTACCCCATTGAATTATGCAAAAGCCTAACTTTCACACAGAAAGTCATGATGAATTTCCGGGATGATTCCAGAATTCCTGCTCGTGTTTTGACAGTGTTGAAAAGGCTGAATGTGCAATTAACCAACCAGCAAGAGCTAAGTGCCTCCGCAGGTTGTCTATCCTACTCATCTTACATTGAATTAACCTAGTTTTTACCATGTGTGTTGATGATTTCAAACCATTAATTTTAATGTCACTGCTTGCGATAGACAGTTTTGCTAGTTGTGTTTATCTTGCATGCCAAGTGTATTAAATCAGTAGTAATGATGGCTGTTCTAATTGTTTAGCAGAATACTCTTCGTCTGTCTAGACAGCGATAGTCTATATCGCAGGTACTGGTAGCAGTGCTTACCTTTAGTGAAGAACCTGCTCAAACATTGGGTTAAAAATGGTAACGAATTGTTCATCGAAGACACCTGGATCCTGTTAGTTAATTTACTGATAGTGGTGTTCACCCTTTATGGTGAATATTTGAAATCATTAGTATAATTTCGTTCACCAAACTAAGCTAAAATTAGTCAGTGTTAATCTTACTCTCCGTTTATTTTGAATGCATATATTTGCATGTATGTTAAGTCGTCTACTTGACTAGCTAGTAAGCAAAGTAAACACTGAATATACAAAATCATTATGTTTTACTGGTGATCTATCTTAATCATTAATGACGGCAGTTGTGAATGTTCAGCTAAACAAACTATACACACCTTGTAATTGGTGTTTATATGAAATCGTCAGTAATAACGGTTGTGCTGATAGTTCAGAAATAAATTGGCTTAGTAGAGGCTATGTGGTGTTCTGTGATATTCAAATGCATCATGAACATGTCACATCGGAAGATATAATTGTTTGACAAAACGGGCTATCGATGTATGGTGGTCTGATCGAATGATTGTGCTAATGGTTCAGAAAAGTAAGCTGCAGACCATGTTATCAGAAGTTATAATCGTTTGATGTATGGTGGTCTGATCGAATGATTGTGGTGTTCACCTTGTATAACTGTTTTCTGAGCATTGCATTTGAGTAATAATTGTAGTTCTTATTAACAAAATAAGATATAATCAGTTATAGTATACTCACGTTTAATGTAAGTTGTATTGTGACGTCATTCTGTAATAGATTGCAATCTATAATTTCATCGCGTGTGTTAATCTTACATGTTGGATTCTTTGAAGCGTTTGTCACATGTGTAAAGAGTTATGTAATCGGACTGTAAATAGTGACTATTTTGGGCATCCTCGCACCTGTCTGTTTGAGCAATGTTACAGGGCTAGAAGTTTGACCACCCTAAATTAGTCGTTCTGAGCACCATACAGGCTATACTCAAATTGACCAATTGCGATGACCAGGATTCTAGTAGTCAGTTGACAAACTAGTTAGTCGTCTGGGGAGTATACATCTGATCAATCTAAGTTAGTCATTATGAACAAGATACTCAAACTGACTAACTAAACTGGCCAACTTTCTGTTAGTCAGTTTGACGAACTAGCTAGTCGTCAGGGAGATAGATTTTTGAACACCCCAAATTAGTCAGGGTGGCCAGTTAAAGTTGATCAGTGAATCGTTTTCAAGCTAGGCGTTCTGGGTTTTGTAGAGATTCAAGTAACTCATAGCTTGAGGCTCGCCAAGGTTGGCGTATTGAGCTAACTGTAGAGATGTTCGCCACCTTTCGGAGCCTTAGGGACACAGTTGTTGATTATTTCTTCACATTGTTAGTTTTAGAGGACCGGTTTAGAGCGCCAGCAGTTCAATTTGCGGCCGTTCTCCAACTTTAGCATGTATGCATTGCTAACTTCAGATATATCTTGAAATCCCGCACACGGATTGATATTTGTATCTTACCAAAATGTTTTTGAAATTACTGTTCAAAGGATTTTAGTAGTTTAGAATGTCTTCACATTTCAGATAGACTTATTTCGTCTTTAAAGTATAGAAAAACCTGGACAATTTTAAATCACTTCATGGCACTTAGCTGTAACTAACTGTCATTGGAGAAACCATACAGATCTGTTAATCACAACAATTTTCCAGTCGTGTTTTTAGTCTTTTTGCCCCACTAAATAAATGCGTACAGAATAATAAATCTCAGTGTATAATATTCGCATGCTCAGTGTTATTGTATTATAATGGACCAAGTAAACTTGATGAGCTGTCACTTAATAAGAAGTAAGGTCTTGTTTATCATGCAACTGAGAAAACGCGGTGTATAATACCAAAGAGAAAACGTCACATGTAGCTCTGAAGACAAACATAACGGACTGATTCCACAAGGCCACGGTGACTTGAGGCCACATTTGAAATACGATTTGATAGACCCATTTTTGAGGTCGTAGAAATTAAAATTGTTACCTTATAAACCCCATCGTGAGAAAAATGATTCAAAATTTCGACTTGCGGTACCAGCAAATCCCTCAGTTGTGAGGAGGGTTTAAATTTTGATTGAATTCAGATTTGCCTTTGTGGATTCGGGCCCAGGTATATTAACACCATCGTGATCCTTTCGTTGTATTTTGCGGTAACTACATCTGGATAAGGGGTATGTTCTTTATTGATCACAGACAAGTTTACCGCATGTAACTTGTTGACCTTGACCTTGATCGCTATCAACCGTCGGTAACGCAGTGAAGTGTATCATTAGACAGCTATTCGATCCCCTCGGATATCAACATTGTATTCCCCTCCGACGCCCGGATCGGATTATGCGCTGCGGCTTGCGCGTTTATGGCATCTTTCGAAAACGAACAGCTGTCACTTGACAGGCGATTTGGTTTCCGCAATCGAAAACATGTCAAGTAAATGTTGAACTGATCTACTTAAAGTCATGTGTTGCGATGGTTCCCAACGGACTGTGATGTGGAGAAACGCGGCTCATCAGAGCGGTAATTTAATCCTAAAGCATTTGACATGTTCTCCTGACGATAATTTGGGACTTGTTTTTGGAAATGAGTGCGAATAATTTGACGTTGAGGAGTGAGAACGTCACGTCTTCTGAATGAGATGAACAGTTTTACCTGCTGTTGCCTTTTAAGTTGATTTGCCTCTGATATGGCGGACTCGTCACGTGGAAAAAAACTGCGAGGTCTGGACAAAAATATTAGTTCTGTGGAGATAAGAAAATATCTATACCCAACAAAACGGGAGGCTTGGCATTTGTTTTAACTGCGTCTCAGGATGGCAGCGTTGTGTTGAGAATTAGTAAATTTTTTAAGTAAAGAACATTTATCTTCCTGACATCATCCTTCTAATAACAGAGAAGAAAACAAGTGCATTACGGCATTAATAGGATGTACTACATATATGTATTGATTCATTTTGATTGATGTACCAGGTTTTAATGAAGCAAATGTGTGGAATAATTGATCTTTTTCATTTTAAATTCTTAAAACAGGATGTGTTTGCAGGACTTATAAAAGCGCCTTAATTGGATTTTAGACATCCGATAAGATATGATGGAAAATTCAGGAAATTGTGCGTATGATTTGGATATTGTTTAACGCAACAGTCAGGAATATTTCATGGGTGGAAGAAACGGGATTCCCCGGGGTAAACTGCTGCGGTTAGCAGGCCAGTGGCCACTGAGATCGCGTGTTCGATCAGCCTCTCGCTCATTCCTCTGCGCAGTTCAGTGCCTTCGGGCCTTTTCAAGTATCTGACGTACGGTGCTCATACACGGTACGTGTTGTAAAACCGAAGCATGGTGGTCTGATTCTTCGACTGCATAATAACAAAGTTGTATAAAAATAGATGTTTTTCTTTCGTTTAAGGCAAGATTATCATCATGTTGAATATTGCAATTGAAAGCATGTATGCGAAATATTGTGGATTTTGATAATAAACGCTAATAAAATAAATAAATATGTGTTCGTCCGTAAACCCCATGCGTTCTCAAGGGCTGTTTAGTTGTATCACGGAATTATGGTACAATTAAACGAGTCGGCCTTGCTGAGTTACCTGACACAATTTCTGACTCGAAGCTTTAGCTCAACTAACTACAATAGAGGAGATTCGGATTAGAACTCTTTTGTCGTAGAAGGTAAAATGTGACTTGTGAGGTAATTTTGTTGAGCTTAATTTACCGATCATTTGTCTTCTCGTGTTAGGGAGGTACAAACAACCTCTCCTTCAATCAGCACCTTTTTTAATAAAAAATTTCCCAGCTCCTCAATGTTCCCTCTCGTAGGTTTAGTCTAAGTAACTTTTTTTGAAATTTTTTTTAGACGCCCATGTTGTAGTAAATGTAATCAGAAATAGTTGCCTAACATTTTTGACAGGTCACATGGTACATTAGGGCTTTTCTTACCTTTAGCTGTAAAAGAATTCGATCTCTGCTTTAGATTGTGGCTAGATTTATGTGTGAGAGAAAACTGCCAAAGTTTTATGAAAATAACACATTGTTAGCTTTCATTGCCGTAATCTATTACTATAACCGCCATTTGTGTTCCCTTAATTGTTTTATTGGCTTTGATACACTTGGCACGAATTCGTGAGAAGTAACTAAGTGTAGGGTGACCATTGAACGCCTGGATGGGTTTTTCGATAATACTATAAATGGAAATGAACAACTGTCGCCTGACCTAGATTTTAAAGGTAAGTGTTGTTAGCCCTACCCGTATGCGGTGTTCTAATTCTAGGACTGCATAATAAAAAAATATTTTTTTTTCGTTTGTTTTAGTCATGACAATCATCATTTTAAATGTTGCAACGCAACTGCAACCATTGATACTCTTCCAGTACAATGGCTACGAAACTGTTGCTAGCGACGATTCAAACTGGGGCATGATGCCAATCTTGAGTTAGGTGGGACAGTGTGATCCACTATGATTTTATATATATATATATATATATATATATATATACAACAACACAGGATATTAAATTGGCACGTGAACTTTTTGTTATACACATGTATACTTGTGATGAAAGAAACCATGTAAAAGGGATAGCGTTTGGTGGGTAGGAAATTCCGATTAATCCTTGCTTCAGGATTTGTGTCTCCGACAAATCTGTTTTTGTCCTTCAGAACAACAATGGTTTATTGCTCCATAAAGACTGGACAAGATAAGACCTGTCATACACCACCAACAATGCAGCATCATTTTAATTTAAAAAGCGGAAACCCTTGTGGGTTTGATAAATATTCCAGACAATAGATCTGATTTATTACACCCCCCTATGACCGCTTACATCCGGTGGGATATTTGTCATCAGGCCTTGAGAGCGATGTATATCCGAGAGCGGCGGGAAGACGGAAAGTTTCGAGTCAGGGTGGCTCAGCCGATCAGGAATGGAGGAGACGGGCTGTGTTAGGCCCCTACTGCGAATTAACATGGTGGAGAATGGGAAATAACACAGACACATAAACTACTCTCCGACACAATCAGCGATTGCTTCCCGTTCACAGCAAATTTACGGTTTTTCTGCCGGCATTGTTTGAAACATTCCGTCTGACCCTGGTATCCGTGTTTTTGTCTTGAAAGCAGTTGACTGATTGATTGATTGACTGGCTGATTGATTGAGGGTCTGGCGGATTTGTTGAACACTGAGACACCATCCCATTGATACTAGAGACGCCAGAGTAAACAGCAATGTGTTTACAATACAGCTGTTGGATTCAATTTGCTCTCCCAGACTTCGAATTAAGCACGTTAATCATGCAGTTTCCATTTCCTACCATGCGCCGATGTTTTTTTTTTGTTTTCTTTTTTTTGCTATGGAATATTTCGTCTTTTAAGTGAGAAGTCGAGTTTTTGTTTTTGGCCATTAATCATATCAGCTGTCCTTTAATGGATGATAATCCTCATAAGTCTGTCATCTTAATGTAATGAATAGAACATCTGAGCAAACACTGTGCATTAGGAAATGGATTAGGGCCAAGGTCGCGTCTGTCTCGGCATCTGAAGCATTAGCCAGGAAACAGATCCGTGACGTAGATGGTATGTGAGCGATCACGTTGAGCCGGGTCTGCAATATTGTATGACTGTCTCAGTTTTCGCGAAGATATGTGAGTAAGGAAGCCCATCTGTTTCGAAACAAAAGAGACAGATTCTTCCATGGTTATGGTGGTCAAGAGATTGATATGCTGTGTGATGAATTCTTTTTTCGAGTTTTCTTTCCTTAGATGATAGAGGTCTACTGTTGGGAAATAGGTCATAGGTCTTTATTATCACATATGCTGAGGCCCAAATGTGTACCCTCGTGGCCATTGTAGATGTTGTCTGTCCTCTGCGGTTTATCTATGATCTTGTAACACAAGCAAATCGCTTTAGGAAAAGCTATAAAATCGATTTGGCATTGACAGCAATTGGAACGTGATTGTGAAAAAAAAATATCTTCCATGAAATAGACATGTGGCTAAAGATATCGTGACGTCCAGTGACTGAACAGCTCTTGACAATGGCGTGTATGTGTGGAGTGTCTCAGCTTGACCGGGCTACTGATCTTGACATTTGTACATGACAAACCCAGAAGTCACTTAAATACGCGACGGGACCAGCGAAAAACGGGTTCGAACACGCAACCTTGTACGGACCATGGACCTGACAGTAGCAGCGTGTAACCTCTGTAACAAAAACAAATAAATAAAATAACACATAAATCAATCAAGCATCTGTAATATGACTTTATTAATACTGATGTGCAATGTAATATTTTGGGATAGAACAAGCCACACCAGGTTTTCATCCAGGGAGAGCATTATCTTTATTCCATCTAAGCTAGCAAAGTCTAAACTATGTTTTGTGTACTTACCTCACCACTTGCTTCTTTCCGTTCATTCTGGTGGGTAAAAATAAATAAATTTTACCATAAACATGACTTTATCGAGTTATCAACCTGGAGTACGGATATCTAACTCGTTCATCTTTCGCCAGTATATTCAGCGAAAATCTGTACATCACGCGTGGGTAAGTTCGTGAGTAACTTTCCATTGGTCGGTGCTTTCGACCGGTCACTAATGTTTCTTTCACACAAGCATGAATCTGTGATCACTTAAACATTTGGCGTGTGACGTTAAACAACAATCAAACCAAACGCACAATTTTCGGAATTTTCCAGCATAGCTTTTGGAATATCTAAACTTATATTAATGAGCTGTGAAAAACATAAATAGCCCTTCATGCGTCTACATCCTGTCTAAGCATTAAGAATTTAAAAAATCTCAGGTATTAAACCCGTTCAAGTCAATAAAATATGCCACATAATAAAGAATGCAGGAATCCATATAATTGATATCACAATCCACTTGTACTTTTTCTCTATTGTTTTTCGGGTGACAGCAGCGTCAGTGTTTTCCGGATGACAGCAGCATTGTTGTTTTCCGGATAATAGCAACATCACTTTTTTCCTGAGGACAGCAGCATCATTGTTTTCTGGATGACAACAGCATCATTGTCTTCCTCTGGACAGCAGCATCGTTGTTTTCCGCACGACAGTAGCATCATAAAGGTCTGTTTTTATGATTACCTTTACACGTACAAAAACCGTGACATTCGCCGAAGCAAATATCGGGCTTTTCATTTTGTTAGGCTTCAATGTTTAATTCTCACTCCAGAACTAATATATTCGCCCAAGTCCCGCAGCTTTTTTTTTGCACCTGACACACGTATCAAGTGCAAATGAACTCAAAAAGGAAAAGTTGATCAAAATGTCTCCCTCATTCAGAATACGTGACGTTCTCGCCCATCGACGTCAAATTATTAGCAGTCATTTTCCATAAAAAGTCAGAAATTATCGTTAGAAGAGCACGTCAAACACGTTGGGATTAACTTACCGCATAGGTTAGCCTCGTTTAAGCTTGCACCAAAGTCGGTCGCTAACCATCGGAACAGGTGACTTTAATCAGATGGGTAAAACGTTTTCTTGTCGTGTTTTCGTTTGCGTAAATCAAATCATGTTTGTGAAGTTACTTGCCAGTTCACTGTTATGTGACTTATGTCAAATCATATCATGGTCAAATTTGGTACCGTTGCACACAAACACGCCGCACACTTTCATCGCATCAGTTCCGGATCCGCCCCCATTGCTCGAATTGGCATCTCTCATCTGAATTGGCATCTGGCTTAATATCTCGACATGTTTTCATCAGAGTACCACCAAGCTTGGTAGGTTTGCACACAAACACACACTGTTTACTTTCATCACATTAGTTCCGTATCTTGCCTCCACGGGACGAATTGGCAACTGGCAAATAAGTTGACTTCTGCTTAAAGTCTCAACTTCTTTTCTTCATGGGACCACCAGACTTGGTGGGTTTGCACAAAAACACACGCCGCACACTTTCGTAATATTAATTTCGCATTCCGCCGATAGAGAACGAATTGGCAACTTTACTTTTTTCCTTTTTTTTCCTTTTATGTTATGGAAGTTGAAATTTGGCCACATTTGTCTCATGATGACATTTATAAGATGGTAATAATTTTAATTTCTAGCCCCCCCCCTTCCCTTCCAAAAGGCTCTAAAATCGCATTTTAGACTTTGGCACAAGTCACTGTGGCCTTGTGGAATCTGTCCGTGCTGTTTGTCCTCAAAGCTAACTCTGACGTTTTCTGCCTTGTTTCAAGCACCGTGTTTTTCTCCCAGTCGCACGATGAACAAGAACTTGTTTCGCAAGATGACTGCTCAACAGGTTTCCTTTCTACATTATAATACAATACTGGAAATGTATTTTTCTCTTCGCAATACTTTAGTGTGTTAGAAAGACTAAGTGTACGGCTGGAAAATTGCGGAATCTTCTGATTAACTTCCTTCAATCACAGTTAATAACAGCCATTTGATATGAAGTGGCAAATATCCTTGTTTTTCTACAATTTAGAGAAAAAAAAGATTCTCTAAAATGTTACGATATTCGAAATTACTAAAATCATCTGATTGGTAATTTCAAATACATCTTGGTAAGCGAAAATATTAAAATATCAAACTGTGCGTGGGTATGAAGATATATCTGAAATTAGCTATGCATAGACCTAAAAGTGCTAATTGGAGAATGGCCGGAAATTGTAATGCTGGCGCTGTATACGGGTCTTCTAAAACAAACAGTGTGAGGAAATAGTCAACAGTCGTGTCTCTAAGGCTCCGCAAGATGGAGGTCATCTGCATAGTTAGCTCATTAACTGTGAGTTGCGGGAATGTGTACAAAACGTAGAACGTCTGGCTGAAAAATGACTGAAAATGACTGGACCTGGAGTAAACCCGCAGGCCCGAGCACGATTGTTGTGGAGAGTAGGTCCTGTAGTGGCAGGGAAAACCCTAATCGATTTCTTGACCATGAATTATTCGGAAACGTAACCACGGACTAGGAGTTTACCCAGACTTTGTGGTCGAATATCATAGCATGCAGTGGACAGTGATATACGAGATGTTTAAAGGAGTTGTTAACCGTTTGGGGCGGGAAAATTACCCCAATATATCAGTCAGCCAATACTTAATTTACCGGTAGTGCCTGGCGTTGCATCCTTATAAGGAAAAATATAAACCAAGGCGCTCTAGTTAACGAGGAAGCAACGAGGCACAATTTACTATGTATAATAGTCTTAAGGTAAAGTATTTGCACGGAGAGGCATTGGAAACCATGTCCGTTATTAACGGTTTTTTAGCTTTGTTTTGTGTTTTCTTAAGGGGGGGGGCAGAAAAGGCTTGATAAGTTTATCTCTTTATGGAATAAATGCCAAAGGGGAAAAAGAGCTCGAAAGAAGAAGCCATTATGGGCTCACAAACGCCAACAAAATTCGCGGAATGATTGTCAGGCACTGGCTCAAAAACTTATTGGACATATGGAACGTGTTGGCGCAAGCCAAGTGAAGGGAATTCCAAAGTCTTTTGTTTTATATCGGATTTTTTCTTGACTTTAGATTTCATCTTTTCACAGTTAACGTTCCAGTTTCTGCAAATGACTCATCGCTCACATACCATCTACGTCACGGATCTGTTTCCTGGCTAATGCTTCAGATGCCGAGACAGACGCGACCTTGGCCCTAATCCATTTCCTAATGCATAGTGTTTGCTCAGATGTCCCATTTATTACATTAAGATGACAGTCATGTGAGCATTATCACCCATTAAAGGGCAGCTGATATGATTTATGGTCGAAAGCAAAAACTCGACTTCCCACTTGAAGGAATTAATATTCCAAGACAAAAAACGTGAGCTAATCCTAGGTAATGGAAACTACACGATTAACATGCTTTATTCAGCGCCTGGGTGAGCAAATCGAATTCTAAAGCTGTACTGTAAACACTTTGCGGTCACATGGGAGACCTTTCTTTGCTGTTTTACACAGGCGTCTCAAGTATCAGTGAAATGGTGCCTGAGTGTTCAGAACAGAAAACACTTTGCTGTTTTTCACAGACGCCTCAAGTATCACTGGAATGGTATCTGAGTGTCCAGAGCAGTAAAATCTTTGCTGTTTTACTCAGGTATCTCCAGTATCAGAGGAATAGTGTCCCAGATCAGTAAACACAGGTGTCTCTAGGATGAATGGAATGGTGTCCCAATGTCCACATCAGTAAACACTTTGCTGTTTTAGACAGGCTTCTCTATGGTATCTCAGTGTCCAGAAAAGTTTAAACACTTTGCTGCTTTACGCAGACTTGTTTTACTCAGGTGTCTCTGGTATCAGTGGAATGGTGTCTCAATGTTAAACAAATCCATCAGGCGCTCAATCAGTGACTGAACCTCTAAATCAATCAATCAGTCAACTACCTTCGAGGGATAGTCACGAATGTTTCAAGCAGTAAATTTGCTGTCCACGATGATTGTGTCGGAGAATAGTTTGTGTGCCTGAGATGACCATTGTCCGCCATGTTATTCCACTGCATTCATGTTCGGCTGAGCCACTCTGACTCATAACTTTCCACTTCCCGTCGCCGTCGGATATGTAACACTCTACAAGCCTGATGACAAATGTCTGACCGGATGTAAGCAGTCATAAAATTCTCCCACTCGCCACAAGATTACACCAACCCGCTCGGGCGTCTCTCCAAAATGCTTAATGACGACTCGAAACAGAGGATTGTAATAAATCCTATCCAGTGTCTGGAATATTTATTGAGCAGCCCTCCACAAAAAAAGAAGTAACGGACTTCCTCTTTTTAATTCCAGTGACTGATTGTGTGGTATGGCAGTTCTTATCTTGTATTTTCTATGGAGTAATAAGACATTCTGCAGTAGCGTGTGGGGTGTACAGATTATAAAGCAAGGATTAGGCGGAATTACGTGATTTCCAGAGGATTTCTTCATATGGTTTCCGTTATCACTTGTATATGTGTAGAATAAGCGTAAGACCCATCTGGCTCAGTATTGGACTCCCGGCCAAGTTTATCTCATCGCTGACATCGCTTAAGAGAGCCATTTTGTGGACCGGAAGAGGAACAGTTCTTTCAATTGCAATACTAAAACATGATAATTATCAAGCCTAAACACAAAAACAAGTATTTTGATGTAAGTTTGGACTTATACAGTCCAAGAATTAGACCACCGTATACTCTTAAGGCTTGCAACACTTATGCTTAAAAACTAGGTCAGCCGATAGTTCTATTTGAAGTATTATCGAAAAACCCCAAAAGGCGTTCAGTTGTCATCCTCCAATTAGTAATTTTTCAGGAATGATAATATATCTACAATGAAAACTAACAATATGCTATATTGCTAAAATGTTAAGAGTTTTCCCCAGACATAAATCTGGCCATTTTCTGATCCGTGAAATAAAACTCTACCCAGATATGTAAAGGAGGCATTCTTAGCAGAATTTGACTGACGTATTTCGCCCAGGAACAGCCACATTTATCAGTTGGGCTTACGGATAATCATACACAACTTGTGGGACGAAATATGAAGATTTCACTGCGAGTAAAGATTTTAGCATTTGAAAAACTGAACCCTTATATATGACATAAAACTTTTCAGTTGCATTAGTTTATATATACATAAAAGGCAAGTATCAGCGAAAGTAATGTATTTATTTATTTGATTGGAGTTCGAGTCGTACACAAAAATATGTTATTTGCACAACGGCGGCAGGCATTATGGTGGGTGGAAACCGGGCAGAGCCTATCAGGAGTCCGTCACCATCCGAAGGTTGCTGGCAGACATTCCCAGGAACGATCGTTAACAAATACGGTAGAGTATTTCCCTGAAATAACGGTTGGTGCAACTCTTGTCTCCACGACTGTGTATATTAGTAACAGAAATAAATTCCCCGCTTGCAATTTTCAGTTCAGTATTTTGCATTGAAAAGCTATATCTACTACTTGACGGTTTGGCCATCGATTGTCTACAGGACTTCTTCAATACCATTACTAATGCTAATACCCATTCACAGAGAACGAGCTCTGTGTTCAGTTAACCCATCGTTGTCTTCGCTCAGGTCCGCGATGAATACTCTGGGAGTAATAAGCCAAACCCATTAAATGTTTTCAGTGGTTAATAGCTTCTGTTAAGCCGACGAGATCAAGTCCTCTTTGTGAGAATGAACTTTTCCGTCTGTACGTCAGACTCCGGGCCTATTTTCTAGGCAGTGTTGGCGGAATTTCTTCCGGAAACAAGACTAAAACACTTTACACCCCTACTTTCCCGCTAGGAAAACCGTTTAAGGTTTCTTTGGATGGAGGATCGGCCACCCTCGGGACATAATGGCAAAATAACATTGACAGCGCATGTTCTGAAGTAATCATCCTTTCTCTCAACCTTTATAAACAGTTTAAGGTATTTAAGTGTTTCTGAAGCAAGAAGGGTCATTGACGATGGCCTGTCCATTTTCTTATCAACAGTTTTGTTTAGAAACAACGCGAATCCGTTTTTTTTTGTTTGTTTTTATCATAGGGACACGTTGTTAAGGATACGGCTGCTCGCCAGTTTCGTTTCACATGAGCTTTGACACATGGATGTTTTTTTTTTAATTAAGTTAAATCAGGGTGGTCTGAACATTTTTCTTCCAATAGCGTTCAGTTAGTAAAAAATGTTGACGCAACCGATTGCGATTTGGAAAAAAAATGAACTCATTTTTTACCGAAATTAGATATCAGAGACAGCTGGTCCAGTAAGCGTCACCCGATCTTTAACTGGGGTAAATTCAGACTCGACATTGTCCATATGTACCTGCTATACATACAATGTAATTGTGTTATAGGAGTGGTGATAAGATAAATCCATACAAGGCTATTAATACAGTGTTTCGGGTATGTTTGGCCGATATGCTCTCGTCTTCCACCATCAGGAGTCAACGAAGAAGATTTTATCCAATAATTGCTTATAGTTTCGATTTCTGTGGGATCTCAAGCAGATTTTTGCCCTTGCGATAGCCAATTTGTAGGCGATGGGGGAAATTTTCTGTACTTTCTACGTTTCTTTTGATCAGGTGCCAATATCTGTTAAGAATTTTTCTAGCATTCCTCTGTCGATTGTGATACGTTTTAATGAAACGTATTTGTTTGTTGGGCGTGATTTTATTGGCGTTGATTTTCTAGAGAAGTCAGGTTGCTGCGGACCTTCTCAGATAGAACCGTAGAAAAAAATATTGTAGAGTATTCCCTGAAACAATGATTAGTGCAGTTGTTCTCTACAGAGCTGAGTATCATGGTAACAAGTGAATTCTCCGGCGGCAATTTCAGATCAATATTGTATATAGCTGGGCTGTATCTGTGAGGTCTCTTGTCTACCGGGCTTCTTCAGTAACATTATCAATGCTAATATCCATTCACAGAGAACGAGCTCTGTGTTCAGTTAACACATCGCTGTCTTCGCTTAGGTAGGCGACGGTTCCTCTGGGGGTAACAAGCCAAACCCATTAAATGTTTTCAGTGGTTAATGGCTTCTGTAAAGCCGACGAGATCAAGTCCTCTTTGTGATAATGAACTTATCCGTCTGTACGTCAGACTCCCGGCCTACTTTCTGGGCGGTGATGGCGGAATCTCTTCCGGAAACAAGACTAAACCACTTTACACCCCTACTTTCCCGCTCCGTAAACAGTTTAAGGTTTCTTAGGATGAGCAAGTCACCCAGCCTCGGGACACGGCGGAAAATTGACATTGACAGCGCATGTTCTGGAGTAATCGTACTTCGCCCAACCTTTATAAACAGTTTAAGGTGTTTAAGTCTTTCTGAAGCAAGAAGGGCCATTGACGACGGCTTGACCATTTTCTTATCAACAGCTTTGTTTTGAAACGACGCGAATGCGTTTTTTGTTGTAAGGAAACATTAACGTTAAGGGTAAGGTTACTCGCCAGTTCGGTTTCTCAGGAGATAGAAATAGAGCCTCTTTGACACACAGGTGTTTTTTAAATAAAGTTAAATCAGGGTGGAGCGTGTATGGAATAAACATTCTACTTCCAGTAGCGTTCATGTAATAAAATAGTGATCAGGTAACCGAATGCGACTTGTAAAAAGGCAAAAGAATTTTTTACCGAAATTACCGCTTTCCTTCTTTTAACTGTGATACTTTGGAAAGTTTCTCAAGGTCCGTAGTTTTATCCAGACACGATTGCCTTCAACTCAAGAAACCAACCGCCAACCTA
Source organism: Acanthopleura granulata (assembly GCA_016165875.1). NCBI lineage: Eukaryota > Metazoa > Mollusca > Polyplacophora > Chitonida > Chitonidae > Acanthopleura > Acanthopleura granulata. The sequence continues at coordinate 4,587,209 of JABBOT010000016.1, forward strand.
AAAGTGAAAAATTCTTATGTATGGTGCAAAAAAAATCAGAGAATAAAGGTGAAGTTTGGTGTTTACGGGCTTCCGAAGGAATACCGGTCATTGACAACGGCTTGTTCATTTTCTTCTGCTTTGAGATAAATACTTTTTCCTATCGTGAAGGAACGTTGACTGATAAGGTTATTCGTCAGTTTTCTCTGAAAACAGAAAAGTAGCTGTGCTGCCCCTACCACTTTTCGTCACCTTAATTCGATCAAATTACTGCCAACGTGTATGGAGTGATGATACTGTGCGAGCTACCCGCGGTTAAAAAAAAGGTCAAAGCGGTATTTATTTGACCTGCCCGAATATGACTTCGAAGAGAGGAAACCGGTTTTTGTTGAAAAAGTCAAAAGTCAGATTGGGGCGTCTTTCCATTACACTGGCTACCTGAATCCACGAGGTACTTAATTCTTATACTTTTCATTAGGAAAGATGGTCGACGTAACGAAATATGAATTTGAAAAAAAAATAAGGCCGCTTTTCAAAGTTGAAGAAGTCAAAATTCAAATTACACTGGCTACGCGAAAACATAACTTCTCAGGTTATGTTCTCGGATGCTTGATTGCAAGAAGCGGTTGGATCTGTACTCTCGTGTCGTGTAACATAGATTTTCCATCCACCAATACAATGTTCATGTTTGCCACAAGTGAGAAATTTGTGCAGCAACTTGACAAAGAAAATTTAAGAAATGAAATTCCAAATGATAGTTTTCGACAAATTAGCAAAGAAGGAGGTTGATAACGTACAGGCTGTGGCTACCTTTGAAAGGCTCTCAATTTGTTGTTATGCGTCATGTTTTTTCAGTAAATGTGGTAGCTCCGTGTGTATGTGTTTCATAGTGTCATGGTGTATTTACAGACATTTTTGTGTCATTACTGGTGTCGCTGGAATCTACCTGCAGTTAACTTCCTTGGTGTCATTAAGTTCCTTTGTGTCAGCAAGTCTTCCATAAGTACTTGTGCGTATGTTTTCGCTATGTGCCTCAATTCCATGCCGTTATGTTTTCTGTAATGGTGTCTTTCAGTTCCATGTCTTGAATACAGGTGTTGTCGGTCAAACCGCAGGCAACGCTCTGAGCAAGTCGTAGTACTTGCACCTGGTGCGTAAGTCTGAGATTCGTATACCGAGTTGTGCAGGTTAATAATCCTATCAGATCAGCAGCCAACAGCATGAGTCTTCCAAATCCATGCGCAAGCTCCTGGAGGAGCGGTCAGCTCTGTCGTTTATTACCTCCTCCAGCTAAGAGTTCCCCACCTGATGTCCCAAACGCGTCAAATGCACAGCAGAGATTAGAATCCACGAAATGTCAAGCTGGGATTAAAACAGACGTCCGATTCAATTGTGTCACCTTTGGCAAGGTGTTAGACAAAGCGTAGGTCAGCGTCCTCTAGCGGGGGTGTTTTCGTCGTGGATGTAGTGATGGTAACGCCTTGGGAATTACAAAAACCAGATGCTAATAAAGGGCTATACATCCGTGCCAGATGAGACGAAAGTCCGATGATTCGGATTTCGATCTGGAAAGAGGAAAAAAGTGTTATGTAGAGGAAAGTGGGAGAACGTACCTGATGTAGGCCTACAGGTGGTACATGGGAGAAGTACGGCCAATGGAAGCAGATGTAGGCTCATGGGAAAACGAACTCATCTATTTACTCCCTCCTACTCCCTCAATGATGACCTCTGATAGCAGTTTCGCAGAGCAAAATAGCCGTTGTATGCATGTTAGAGATGATATCTCGACGTGGGGTTGACGAAGGGAGTAGGATTAATTCTATCTTAGAATGGCCATATTGGTGACAGAAAAGTAATCTTCAACCAACGTAAGACTGCCGCTTATTTTCACACAGGTCTACGAATACAGAAGCTAAGCGGTATGAAAACAGCTTTCAAAGGACGTGGGTGAACCTGTACCTCTTGCGCTAACCGTTGCTCATATTTATCCAGAGAGTGAAAAGTTTGTGCCGGCAATCTCCAGATGGTAGTGAATTTCCTTGTGCCCAGTGCTTCCGCCTCCCCCATAATGCTGACCGCCTTCGCATAAGTGAAATATTTTTGAGTATGGTGTAAAACACCAGTCATAATAAATAAATAAGCAAATAAAGTTTGTGAAAACCATTACTTAACATATAATACTACACTGAATTCATTGGCAGCAAGGCTTCAACGGAATATAAATGCCTACTTGCCACAAATAAACACATTGCAGTTAATTCTCTTTCCAGGCAAATCCGACAAGGATACGAGTCTGTTTGACTGGTACATGTACAGCAAGGAGACATGGGAATTCCAATCACGCGTCTTCATAAACAAACATGTCGGTTGTTGATATACAAGTCGTAAATTAAGTCTCCAACAGAATTCGGCTGGCCTCTCACTGGAATCTAAACTTTATTTTATCTGCTGCACAATGTTCTAGGTATCTACCAGGCGATTAGTCTTCACTGTTCTCAATGTTTGACAGCATGTTTATAAAAAGTGGCATTTAGCAGTGCCAGATAAGACATGTATAATGCTGAGGGGAAAGGCCTAATTCAGACTGGCTTTGTGAAATCAGGACTACATGTATGTGTAAGTAAATGTATCGGTACAATGCATGTTGTAATGTTCGCATGCTTACATACTGGTAAGTTCAAATAAATGCTTGCTGTTTACTTTTGTTCTTTTCTGGTACATGAACCTCTATAGTGGAAAGATTTTATGTCCTGACGGAGCGTTTGTTCGCCGGTTGTATCTTTCACGGAAAGATCAGTAACATTCGAAAATATATTATCTACGTATGTATTTGAAGTTCTTCGTGCAGTAATTAGCAACGATGCCCTTTTTTTGTTTCACCATCATTCTGTCTTCTCTCCTTTGCGTTTGAACATTGTAAGTAAAGCACTAAGGCATTTTGCCATGCTCAGACATTGAGAAGTCTGCACTGAGGCGTCGAAACCATCCGCCATCCAAAATGGACGTTCCAGGTCAAAAATCGCAAGACAAGTTTCCAGAACTGTGCAATCCACCAAAGAACTACAAAAATATATATAAAGTTTTCAGTGATGACGAAAACCACAATGAATGTATAAAAGCACTATCGAAATCGTGTAACATTTTAGTATATATTGTGTCGATAATCAACCATGTATCTTAGTTACACTTTCATTGCAACTGTTCATATATCCAACGTGGCGATCACACTCAACATGATGAAGATACGGCCCTTAACCCTGGAATTAGACACAATTATGAAGCGGAGCTTCAGAGATTGTGAACACTCCGTTCATATTTACTGACGAGAGAGGCGTACTCATTGTAAAACAAGGCGTTTGATGAAATATCCTTGACACATTAGTTTTTGCAGTAGTACATGGAGCGTACATTCTGGAAAGATGTAACCATGTTGTAAACACGTTTACGATCAAACTCTCCAGAATTTTTTTTACGTTCGTCTATAAGTATGATCGACGATGTTGTAAAGCTCGCTGTGTTTTCCTCATGTTGATTTTGAGAGCAGTCTTTTACTCAAGTTCATTTTGAGAGCAGTAATTTTCTCAAGTTCATTTGAGAGCAGACACATTTACTCTCGTTTACAGAGAAGGATGTTGTAGGATTTGGAAACAACGGCTTTCACGCCAGTAGAAATTTATTATTTTGTACTCCATTTTTCCGAACGTAACACTCTGTGAGCTTGTGTTTCGCCACTTGTTGAGTTTGAGACGTTCTTTTGGAGCTTGTATCGCTCATTGTCTCTTTGTGCGATTTCGAACATTTCATCCAAATTTACCCTGAAAGTGACTTTATGTATATTTCCGAGGAGTGAAACATATATTGCCAGCTCGGGGTGTTGGATATCCACCATCGTCGGCGTACCGTGCCCTCTGCTGTTCATCACTACAGGATTTGTCATCCTTCAATTCGAGAATTCGGAAGAACTGTGGATTCTATATTTACGCGAACTGACTTGCCTTTAGAAGCCGGAATAGTCCAACCGGATTTGGGATGCTAACATCCGTAGGTAACTAAATATATTTTTATAATTATCTGTATTATTTTGTATATTAGTATCAGTTGTATTAATTATCTATTTTGTTGAAATATATGAACTTAGTCTAGCGCCTATGTGCTTCTTTTTGTGATCTTGTGTAAGGCCTATCGCTGTCTTAGAGTTGAACAAGCCATTTGTTTATCATTTTTCCTCTCCGATAGTGATACCCTTACAATATATATATATGTCTATAATTGTCTAAATATTAAGTATGGATGTATTTAATATAAATTATAATAAAATAAAATATGTGCGTATGCGTGCAGTCCTTTCTCAACACTGGAAGAAGTGTTTGGTCACATGATTAAAAAAAATTAGTTTCTGAGTCATATGACGATGTCAGCTGAGTTATGACTGAGATGGATAGTTGCAAAAATCACAAAGGTATAGTCACTTGACTCGAGCGCCTAGTCAAACTAATCACTCTTCTGATCCAAAGATTCTCTTACATGGCCAAAAAACGTTCTGACTTATTTCAAAGACTCATTCCATTGGTCAGTGGACTCATTTAATCGGTAAATGGACTCATTCCTCTGGTTAAAGGACTGATTCAATTACACGACTCACTGGAACGATTGTTAGATTCCTGCGATGACTCATTTATCGAAGAAAATTACTCGCACGTGACTCACTTTTTATCTCAGACGTACTATGATTAACCTCAAAAGTGACCCATAAGTTTTTCTCAGTGAAGTTTTTGTGATCAAATTTAGTGAAAAACGCAGGGGAAAACTTAAATAGCTCTTTTACTTTGTAAGCAATCTTTATGGTGGAGTTGAGATCTCTGCTGTTCATTCGAGTCCTTCATTAATTTCACACTGGCCTGCAAGAGATTGCAGTAGTTAATCAACCTTTAGATCAGTAGAATCGTTTGATATTAGTTCTCAATTTGGTTTTTCTTCGGGCATTTAGGGAGAAATGGAAATTTTGCTTATACACATGCGAAACATATTGAGATTTTCCTATGTCATGTAATTTTGATCAGCCGATCCTCACTGAGTAGTTTTATAAAGTGACGAAGTTGACCGCTTTATCAAACTAAGTTGTAGGCAGTAAAATTTATAAATGGAAAAGGGTGCACAGGTGACAGGCACCAGTTATCACACTATACAGCCCAATTTCATTGCAAGCGATCATTAACCAGAATTTTTCAAAGGGAATGGCCGTTCTCTTGGGTATTTGTGAATAAATATATATGTATAGTTAAATTAAAATATATTCAGGAATGTATTCTTAATCGTAGACAGGTTTGTCAAACATTCTTACGTTGACAGTATATGAATTTGAAGACTAGAATTCAGTATTTGAATGACGACAATTCTTTGGTGGAAACTACACGCCGCGTATGTTTCATACTTCTATTTACCAGAGCGGTTAAAATTATTGCTCTCTAAGACCACACTAGACCAGTCACTCACAAACACCAGAACATTTTTAAGTGACATGAATTTTTTTATAAGAGAGACAGGGGAACACAATAGATCAGCCTTGCGTCAAATCAGTGATGTGTAGATGGCAACTGCCAGGTTGGCAACACCAAAGTTTTGCTGCACTGTTCCCTTACAATGCCCTGCTGAACTTTTATATCAGTTTTAGATACTTAGAACAGGTGAGGGAATGAATGATTATGGCTTAACGCCACATCGGCAATATCTCAGCAATATCGTGGCGAGTACAGTGAGGGAGGCAGAGTGGGTATTTTTTCTGAATGTACTGACCGTGGCCATATTCTGTATGTATGAAGACTTATTCGATTTTGTATCCAAGCACACAGAAAACGGTGGTCTCGGGTAGGGATGGGCTGTATGTGTGAAGCGTGTTGAAGTACTGCCAAGTAATTTTGCCGGTATAAACTATGACAAATAATGGTTGAAAAAAGTATATCACTTGTGGCTATATTTAAACAGAGAAAAATATTATCCAATGAGCAAGAGTCCCCTATACCCTGTTTCTTTGGCGATAGGACGCTAGTACCTGCATTCCAGCTGATTTATTTTGAGAAAATTGTAGTCAACCATTGATGATATTTGGATATGTTGTAGGCCAGGCATCTAGTTATTTGACAGTATGTGTCATTTGAGGGAAATAAAAATTAGGGAATACAGTTTTAGGTGGGCGTTCTTTGTGAAATTACTACATATAGAGTAAGGCTATTTTTAGTGGTTTTACACCCACTGTGGCAATAGCACTACTAGTTACCCTTACAATGCTCACCACAGTAGGCTGCATGAGGCCTATATGCAGGTAAGCCACAGGTCCTGTAAAGAGATCATCAGCCTTACTTCAACATTCATATAGACCTAACGTGTCAATCTTCATGTGGTATTTTTAGCTGTATATCTAACATTATAGCATTTAATTTATGGGGAAATTGTTCCGCTCATTGAATACAACCACATTTGCATGAAATGGATGAAAAGTGAACATCCAGTTTAAGTCCTATTTTAATTATGAACTCAAGACATGGGAGAACAATAAAACCTTTAAAGTTAAGCAAACTATTCACTTTCTTCACTTCATCGTCGGAATGTTTACAACCGTCGTTAATTGCTACTGTGAATGCTCGCACAAGCCTTGTTTCCCCTGAACTGTTTCAAGTCTTTCGAAAGAGTCGAATGAGGTGCTCTATCAAGGAATTTACTCCTGCTGAGTCGAATCTGGCTGATGGAAAACCTTTGCCATTTCAACCAGTGAGCTCTTTCGGTATTATCGAATTATACAAATGTGTTAAACAATTGCGCATGCAGTCAATATCAAATTATTTTTTATACATATGTCTAATTCTGAATTTATTATTAAATCACGCATCTTTGGAAATTTTGAACATGTACATATTTTACTTATGTTCAGAGATATTGGATAAATATATACATGAGTACGGTTAGAGAATAAATATTGAATCGGCTTACCAGAATCAGTATAACGTTTATGTGAATACTGATCCTGAAAGGCATAAAGATACGTGGAGTGAAAATGTGAATTGTCCTATTAATGGTGAAATCTTTCTCAAACACTGTTACGCGTGGAAGAAATCACGTCTTGCCTATATTACAAATACAGCGCAATACTTGCTTTTTCTTTGTTTTTGTTTTTTCCGTTGATCCATGGCGCCGTACTCAAGAATAACTCGCATACACAGTAGCAGGTTTATGAGTGGAGGAACCGGGGGTGCGCATGATATGAATCACCAATCAGGGCAAGCCAGTGACGAATATATACGCGCAGGTGACCTTCAGATACATGCGCCCTATATTGGTGAAAGAAATGTGCTCTTCAGTGAGTGTTAGATTGCAGGAGTGACCACCGGTTGCTTTGCAAATATGTCTGGGTGGGTTTGATCATGCATTTCGAACGTCATACAACCCATTGGAAAGATGCAGAAATTAAGCCACAAACAAAATTTTAATATAACTATTTTTATCGTCTTACAGTGGACGGCTATAATTGCTTTCTTCACACATTAAATTGTGCCAAATGGAACATTTAAAATGTGCATGTCGTAACAGCCAGTTTTAACTAGTGGCTAACCGATTGGTATGTTTCAGCACGGCATATGAGCCTGTACAAATTATGTGAGCTAAAGACATAATGAGGACTATTTATACGTCCGCTTTATAGTTGCCTGTGGCTAAGGTAGGTCTCCCACGAGGCCGATCTATCTCGGGACTAGAGGCCGACGTGTAGTCGTGACAAAAATCGGGATAATTCCTGTTGCTGTCGTGTATAAGTCCTACTGCAGTCCTGTTTAATCGGGGGTTAGCCTTGGTTGGTCGGGAATGAAAGAAGACCTGGGTACGAGCAAATTAGGACTGTAGTAGGACTACCTGAAGATACTGCCACGACTTGTACCCGACTAACCCCAACCTTTCTACGACCAGACCAGAGTGAAGTAAAAGTGTAGTAGAACAGAGACATGACCCGTACGACTGCTCAACGAGTAGTAGGATTCTCAACGATATTAGACATTAATCATGTGATCAGTTTTGTTCAAAATGGCTACTGCTAGCAAGGCAAATGTCTGATCACGTGATAATGAGATTCTACAAGAGACACACGAGTATTGTACGACAACAGTAGGACATGACGACAAGGACAATACGGCTAATCCACGAGTGGCCAACGAGTATACACGAGTGGTACCACGACAATGTCAGGACTGTTCTAGGACTAACGTGCGAATCTAACACGAGATTCCCCATTCGAGAAACGACTTCGAAAATATGACTGTACTGCGACATCAGTAGGACTGCAGCACGACTGGTACGACAGTCCCGAGTACAACGACTGCTTTACGACTACACCACCCTATATTTACGACTCAGCACGAGTACTCAATTTTCAACATGTTCAAAAAAAAAAAAAAGAAAAAAAAAAAAAAAAAAAAAAAGAAAGAAAAAAAAAAAAAGCCCAGCTCACCAGGACTGGGCCAGATCAGCACGACCTTACCAGGACAAAGTCCCCGACCTTTCGCCGACAACGCCGAGTCTTCCCGACATTTCACGAATTTAACACGTGACGCACTCGGCACTAAAAATCGGCCGAACTCGGCTCCGTGTGAGAGACCCTCATAGCTAACTCTAACTGTGGGTTTGAAATAGGCTTGATGACATCTCTCCGCATTCCAGGCAAGGTATTATGTTACATTCCGTACAATGATCCCTCATTTCTCAGTATTTCCCAGAATCCGAGTATTCACAGGCATAATATATTTGATTAATTGCCGAAATATTTCTGCCGTCGATATAGCCAGTAAGCTCCATACTGGGTCCTGTAATCTGCCAGCTACTGGATTAAATGTGGCTAAGAGTGCCACTCATCCACCCCATAACAGCGTTGCTGTGATCTATTGACTAGGCGTTTTTGTGCATCGTCTTACTTCTTGCACATGTGTCTACCATTAATAAAATTTATCCAGACCTCTTGTGCAAATCTTAATCTCCATTTTTACATATTCTGTCTGAGAACATCATTTTTATTTGATAGAGATATAGCATAAATTTCTCTCACTCTCTCGCGTTCTCCATTTTTAATTTAATCTAGACCAGCTTTTGCACCACGAGATTCTGATACGGCGTGCATAGGTAGCTCGTTTTTGTTAGTTTTAACTGCCTGTGACGTTGCCCGTAATGATATCATACAATTTTAATAGATTCATTTGTATTACACTGTATTCCTTTCCGCATTGCGGTTATGGTATTTATGCGCATGTTACATATTAGAAATGTAGATTCATGCTCTTTGCTTTTCAGAGACACAATTTGTGCCTTATTAAAAAAAAACAATGTTGATAATATTGGGGAAATTTCGTATGCCAAACTGACTGCTGTTGACCATTTTAAAAAATGCCCCATGACGTCATTTCGGCTTTTCAAAATTATTTTGATCAAGAATTATATCGGTATAAAGTAACTGAACTGACTCCTCCATCCCTTATTTTCTGAAAACAGTAACCAACTAACAATCAGCCACCATCATATTTCAGACATACACATTTAACGTCACCTAAGGCGGGAACACATACAGATGCTTTATGTTTGCGTCGTACCACCAGCTTTATCTCAGGAATCATTGCAATGTTGGTAATATGTAAATATCATAATCATAGCTTACACAAGTTGTTGAAAGCTTTAATTTTACAATTCCTTTTTAGGAATACACTTACATCCATTTCCATTCATCATGTGTGGTATATCCTCATTAAACTTCGTTATGACACTTTCATGTTGTTTGAAATGTACAGGAGAAACACTTGGTTTAGAATATTTGCTATTTAATGTATTAAGTAGAAGTCACGAACAGTCCAACATGCGGCTGTCATGTCCTATCATACATCATGGCGAGAACTGGTCCAAATCTCTCTGTTCACAACCGAGGACTTCCCGGGTACAATCTGTCTAGCTCTGCAGTAAGCAATAAATTGGCCTATCGTATAGCCTACAAATCCCCCTACACCCAAGTCCCTATGAGAAAACCCAGCCTTACAGTGAAAGGCTTTTGGTGAATCTTTATTTTTCCCAAGCCACACATTTTACTGCTATCCATTCATTCATCTATATTTATTTATTCATTTATTCATTTGGTTGGTGTTTTACGTCGTACTCAAGAATATTTCACTGATACGACGGAGGCCAACATTATGGTGGGAGGAAACAGGGTCATCCATGTATAGGTATCGAGGTTAAATGTCCTGGTCTTTATTGAACAAAGTGTAAATATTGTAATTGTTGGTAGAAGAGAGAACAGAATATGTGAAACTCTCTTTCCTTGTACGACTCGCTGACTGTAAGCAATGACACTTTATAAAGAATGTAAATGTTATGTTCAAAACAGGAGAGATATTTATGCTTGTACTAAAACAACTGCATAAAATAGAATATAGAAAATACACAAAACGTAAAGCGATCATGGGTGTATGATATAAGGTACCAAAGAAACGTACGTGTACAAAACGACAATACAACATAGTGTTAGGCCCCAGTTTCATGAAGCGCACGTAGCTAAGTATTCCCTTAACTGACATGACAACGTATGTTGTAGAGATGGGAAGTGCACTTTGCTAAGAGCTACTTAGCACTACACATGCTTGACGAAACAGGGCCCAGATCTATATTTTCACTTAAAAGCAGACATAAGCCGCTGAAGAGGGCTTGAGGGCTTATATTTCATCATTTCGTTTGTGTGCAGGTTGAAATAATTCGTTTGATATGCCGAAACTGCTTGAAACGATTAGTTTGATATGTTGAAAATGGCGCATTAAATACCACAGCAAGGTGGATTAATTTATTATTTGATAGAATGTACAACTCAAAGTTTTGTTTAGCAAAATGGTCATAGATGAATCATGGTTACAGAAATTTACAGAGGAAAGGGTTTTGTTTTGTTCAACCATGAAGATTCAATTTAAACTGCTATATAATCATTGCATCTAGATAGCGATTGTTACATTTTGCATGCAAATGCAAGCAAGGATAAAAATACAGCTGATGAAATTATAGACCAGAAAATCAAAAAGGAAGAGATGAAAACAAATCCTCCTTACCTTTCTGTACACGTTAAAACAACATATGCGCAACCAAGTGAAATAAAATGTTTCAACGGGGATAAATGAGTGTTTTGTAATACCAGCTATATAATTTTAACAAAAAGGACTGTGCACATATACCTGTAGGAACTGGATCTAAGCCGTGGTTTGCAGTCTTTGAAATCTATGCCAGTTTACTTTTTCTGTGAATTTCACTTCTTAAAAACTAAAAGTGAAGTTCATCTAACAATATAGTCACGTAATAACCACATAGACTTCAGTGGTCAGCGCAAAATGTAAATTTTTCTAATACTTGTTGTTTCGGTTACGTTTGAAATCCAAGAGTCTGAGTTAAAACCCTTAAGAATAAATAAGAAGCATTAATATCCAACGTATACACATTTTAAGAATAATAAAATCCTTTTTATTATTTCTTAACTCCTTCACACACTGTGTTACAAATGTAAGTACCGACTATGCCCCCAGCCTGCAATAGGCTGATTTAACGAGTAACATACGGATCAGTCCATGTTTAGCTTTTCAATGACGGCAATCGTGGATGGAGTAAAAGTTGACTTGACAACACACATGTCTACTGTAAATTTTATTTCCCAGCAGCCACAATTCCAAAAATATTTTGGGTGCGTCAAGCATAAAAGAAGAGCTCCCGGCCTGAGTCATTGATTGTTTTGAACCTCTGATTTCATAATATACTCAATAAATAAGCCTTTCAAAAAATGATGGTTCTCGATTTCCTCAACTCTGTTCCTTCAATACAAGATCATATCTCATTGAAAACATCCCCATTACCTTAAATGATACCGGCAAATATGACATGTATGTTGCGAATAAGAAACAGCATGGCCTGCAACTGGTTGTGTTTCTGAAAATGAAAGAACGTCAGATCATATATAGGGACATTTACACTTAGGTGAAGACAAGCCAACTTTCAGTGGCTAGCTGGGCATTATCTATTAAGCGATTGTAATATATATTGGCAAGCTAATAAACGCACCGTTTTATTCCACCTTTTTTTTATCGTAAGGCTATCGTTATGCCATCCTAAAGCAGCAAGTTATTCTATCCGAAGGCCGGTGTCATTGGTGTATCTCTTAAGTTGCTAGAGGTCTACTCGGTGGAAGGGAGACAGTTTTATGTGAATTTGATGACCATCGCAGATTATACATTTCGTTCGTTTCGACTCCTTTCGTTCCGTTCCATTCCGCTTTTCTGTTCGTTTAATATTTTCTTTTTGGCCTTTCGTTCCGGTCCGTTACCTTTTCAATCGTTAACCGTTTCGTTTCGTCCGGGACAGGAAAAAACGGGAACTGAAGGGAACTGAGAAATCGGGTGTACCCTTTAAAGAAACCCGTAATATATGGATGTACTTGTGTACATGTATGTGTGTGCGTGTGGGGTGTAAGTATAGATGTATGGATAGATGTACGTGCATGTGGTGTGTATGTATGCATGTCCTTCAGCATTCTCTACAGCATTCAATCGACTTCAAACTTCCCAACTATATTTTGGGGGAACCAGTAGTGCAATGTTGAGTTTCGAAAAATAGCGTATGCAAACAAGACAATATTGACGTCACAACACCTTCCAATGGCCACGAGATCACTTTTTAACTGCTGATTATGACATGTAGTCCGCAGCAGGTTAGGGCATCTTTGAGGGGCGGGGGGGGGGGACACCAAATCGCTTTGTTTGCTGACGAGCGCACTTTGTTATGCTGTGATTGATGTCTGTATTGTTTGCCAGGGTTTTACGTTGTACGACGAGTACTGCGAATGTACAATTTATTTATTTGATTGGTGTTTTACGCCGTACTCAAGAATATTTCACTGATACGACGGCGGCCAGCATTATGGCATCATGGCAGAGCCCACGACCATCCGATGGCAGAGCTTTCCACGTGCGGCCGGAAGCCATCATGAGCTGGTTTTGAACTCACGGCGACCGCATTGGTGGGAGGCTTCAGGTCACTGGGCTGCGATAGCGAGCTAACCGACTGAACCACGGAGGCCCCCGAAAATGTACAAGTAAGCATATACAGTATCTTCTTGTGGCAAGGCGAGTCCAAGAAGCCAAAGTGCTGCCGCCACTGGAACACCATGCCGTAGACACCAGACATGACACCGCACACTGACACCTGGCGGACCAATCCTGTATCCTTGTGCCAGCCTCTAGTGTACCGTTTTTAAAGCATTGTTATGACCTGACTCAGGATTCACCCCGAATCTTCTTACCAAGAAGAGGACGCTCTAACCACTAGGCCACCGAGTGAAATTTATCAAACGTTACTAGTATGTAGGCGAGAGAACATTACAACGAACACTGTACTTGTGCTCAAATCCTCCTAACTTGCTTTGTTCTCTCAGTGCTGTGGGTCAAGCGAGGCAGCAACAAGTACCTTTTTAAAGTCTGGTATAATCCTACCTCGAGGTTTAACCACTAGGCTACCGAGGCGGTCAATTATTTTATGAATAAAATAGGCCTATTTTATGAAGCAGTCGCAAACTGCGCCTGGCGTAACTTCCACGAAAGCACTCAGTGAAAACTACGTCACCATGGTAAATGGGCTTGACGCAGAATTGTGACAGCTTTGAAAGACTGGCCCCAAAGTATCAGTAAGGATATTACCTGTCAGCCTGCCATTTTCATGCTAACACATAGAAGACCGAATGGCACCAGATTAAAGACAAAACTCGTTTTTATAGACCATAAATTTTTGTTTTCAAGTATAGAAACTTTTGTATAATAGAACAATGCATGTGCACAGACATTTGATTTTTGGAAAGAGACAAGGGTAAAAATAGTCCATAGAAAATATGTTTATACATTGGCCTTTAGTACGGGGCATCAAGTACCTATTAAAACAGGATTTACAGTACACTCTGCACAACATAAAATCCGGAATGCTCAAATGAATTCTAATCTTCCAAATCGGCTGAAATTAGTTTTCTCATATCAACTTGTTTGCAAATTAACTACAAAGAAGAATAAAGGTGTGCGATGAAGATGAATGGGAGCGAAAGTATCCACTGATGTGAGACAACAGCCCAAAACAACAAAGAAATTAATCATTCCAAAAACACCGGTTGAAATTTCAAATGTTCATTTTGTGCCACTGCTTCCAGTATAGTGAAGGCGAGAAGGGGTACATCGCATTAAATCCCATTAAAATCCAGAAGCTTGAACAAGCTGCCGTGTATACACTCCAAAAACAAAAAAGCACACCGTCATAAATTTGTTTCAACAATTCACAACACTATTTGGTTTCACTTCGAAAGGACATCGCAATGTTTGCATCCACCGGAAGTTTGTTTTCGACGCCTGCGGGCAGGCGACGTGTTGTTGTAGTCGGGCTGATCAAGAGCGCCGGAAGGAGTTGTGACTTCCACTTTTGGTATGGCGGAGAGATGCTCGATACTTAGCGGCCGCCGACGCAAAGGAGGTGAGCTGGAAAAGTTCAAAATTTCCGGAAGCAACGGCGTGGAGACGCACCTTGCGACAATCGCAAATGGGCTCTGGTCCGTACACAATCCGTTTCCGCTTTCGTTTTCCCAGTGGAAAATTTTGCGAAACGCCTTGCCAATGCCTTTAGTTCTGCCGTTGTTGCCGTTCTGGCTGTCGTCTTTGCTAGATTTATCACTGGCGGTTGCCTTACAGTCATCTGGTTGGCTGAGATCGGGAACGCTACAACTTTTCTCTCTTAGCGTTCGGAATTTAGGTTTGGAGAAGAATGAGCGAGTATGGGAGAGTTTGGCAATGGCGTCGGCACATTCGTGGCGGCCGCAAAATCTCGCCCACTCTTCTGCACAAAGATGGCGTCCAGGATCTCGTATTTTGGGTGATGCCCCTGGAAATAGGAAACAATCGAAAACAGTACATGTATATAAACCATTAAGTGATATCAGTTCTGCTTTCCATCTGGTCAGCAATAAGTTAGTATGGGGAGCGGCTTTTCGGTCTGACTTATTTACTTTTTCCATTGGGATTTGGCGCCGTACTCAAGAATATTTCACTTGTACCACGGCTACTCGTTGAAAGACATATAAACAAAAGAGTGAAGATATTTTCATATATGCTCTTAAATAGTTTTTCTACACTCAAAAAAAAAATCTTCCGTCAGATCCTTTCTTTAAGGTAGGACCTAACTTTAATTTCTATGGATCTATCAGATTAATCCCTTCTTTCTGATAAGGAATTCACAAACGAATTAAACCGTGAAATTGAGGGAAATGGCGGACTTAAGGGAATTTTAATTTAGGGTACCGGAACTTCGTTTTCATGTTTGCCTTTGATGATAAAAACGAAGTTGTAACATTTAATCAAGAAATAAGTATTCAACAGATAAAATACCGACCTGCAAATAACAAGAGTTTTGCGCAGGAGGTTCTACCCTGGATAGCGGCTTTCAGCAACGGCGTAAATCCCAGTCTGTTAGCCTGGTCAACACGAACCTTCTTGAAATTGTTCAGTAATAGCCGGACGACGTCCGTGTGACCTAGAGGAGAAAAAAAGTATCCAGTCGTGAATTAAAAACAGCCAAGCATAATTCTTTTTGATGTCAGTTTGCTTGTTTGAAATCATAGTTTCACCTCGGTCGAAAATTTAAATGTAATTTGCATTCTCGTAAATTTATAATATGAAAAAATTAAGAACAAATGACGTAAAAACGATCATCTGCGCACCCTATACATGTTTTTGTACAAGTCACAGTGAAAAATTCTTGAGTACGCAGTATGTGTAAATATTTCTGAAAGCTTGAAATTATGAAAATTACAACCGATGCAAGAGGTTGGATGGGTTGATTCAGTTAATGATGAAACCAAATTAAGACCGTGATCTTTATAAAGGCAGAGTGTAATAATTCGACGGTCATTCGAACGTAATTTCTTCTCAAACTTGTAACCATCCTACTAAGAACCTGTGTAAGGTTACATCACGAAGTCTAAATGAAGAAAAACAATACCTGCTTGGGCGGCAAAAATAAGCGGGCTATTGCCCTCATTGTCTGGCTGGTTGACGTCCACTTCCGGGACCTCAGACAAGGCTTCCACTGCAGGCATGAACCCATTTGCGCATGCGTGACTAAGTCCGGTCTGCAGAAAATACAGAACGTATTATTGGCCGACAAATGATACTTTTGGCTTTCCCATTCGGGCTAAAATAGCACTGTGTCACTTTAAAGGAGACGATCTTGTAAAGTTTAATTAAAGTGAAATATTAAACGGAAAATAACGTGAGGTCAAAGGGACGTATCACTGATACTCATAGTTTAAGTCTCTTCTCTCTTTTTGCTTTTGAATTCTTTTTCACTAAATTAAAAGCTGGAGGATCTTCTCATTCTGAAACGGACTTGCCTTACGACGTCACCCAATTCTGTTATTTTAAGAATGTGTTATTTCACGTGTATAAGTAGACATATTACAAAATTAAAAAGAAGTTTTACAAGACAAAAATAACGAGCTCGGGGGAATTCAAACACCACATGGCATAAGTAACAATGGTCTATAAGAGCCACATTCAAGCATCTTCCTGCATTTAATGTGATGGATAAAATATAAAAACAAATATAAGTGAGGGTAGTTTCAGATACGCTTTTATGTGTACAGGTATTATGTATGATTTAATGATTGGCGGATTAGTTGGCTTAATGGTATTATGCCTTAAGAATGTTAAAACATTCTTAAAGTTTTAACATCTCTTTGTAACATGTTAAAACACTCTTAAAGACAATATATTGTGCGATTTCTTAACACAACAGTGACTGGACGGCAAAAATGGAAACACCTAGTATATACATACATTTCTTTTATCTGTTAATATGCTTAAAGCGGAAATATTAAGGTGTCCAGTTGTTTTTGTAATGCAACATGCTAAATAATGTAAGGTATGAATGCTAACCTCTCTCTTAGGTAGCATAACGATAGTTTACAAATTGTAATCCAATGCTAAACTGAAGGACTTTTAAACATTTATGCTTTGAAGCGCATCTTGGAGGCGAGAAACGGAACACCTGTACTGGTGGTTACTGGACTTAAAATAGTGTAAAAGGACGGCTTTTTATTCCTATTTTAAATCCTTAAACGTTAGAGAGTATTAACACAGCGTTATAAATCCCCCATCCCCCGCCTCCGCAACTTTACCGCCTCCAAACGGTTGACTTTAACATTAGTAAACATCTTTCTTTGTAACGTGTATCTGATTGATAAGTATTTTCGTCTCCGAGACATTTTCACTGTTACGACCACAGTCAAGCAAGTAGTGGAAACCAGCACCAGTTATCAGGTAGCAGACATATCACTGTATAGTATATAGACTAAATAACTTGCACTTTCCTCCAGGCTCTGCCTGGTTTCCACCCACCATAATGTTTGCAACCGTCATATAAGTAAAATATTCTTGAGTACGGCGAAAACACCAATCAATCAAGTAAATAAATAAATAAATATAACTTAAGGGAGCGGTTTCAGAACCTTTAAACTCATTGACTATGACGAGAACAACGAATGAGTCGTCGATGGCCCGATGGACAAAAATACTTGTTTCATTAGTTTGGAGTTAGCATTCTTACGTCTTTGTGTAATTGTCAGTTGTGTAACTTGAGGGAAACTAGAAGTTACGTAATTCTAACGAGGAAATCAGACATGTTTGATAAAGAACTTACAGGCAATCGAATTCTAGTCCTCATCACATCTTCACAAAAACACGGAGGTAATGTTTTCTTTTTTAAAGATGTATATTGCAGAACTGCATGATGGCTTCACTCATTTCATTTATCACGTGGCATTTAAGGAGGAAGATACGCGTGACAACATGGCCAAAAAGCATAAATCATTAATGCGGAGAATTCATATTCTACGTCTTTTCCCAAGAAAAGTCCCTTTTTTCAGAAGTATCAGCTTTTGGGGGTTGAAATCTTCTGTCGTTCCAGATATCACATCCACACCCACGCATGTCAATTCGCAGCTATTAAGCGTTCCTCCGAATGTTTGACACGAACACAGGTTATACACTGTTAAGTAGGGTCTCTTTGGTCCCATTTTATTATCTCCAGAGGCTTATCATTGTCAAGGATTCAGCAAGATCGCAGGTCATGATGACATCTCCTCCGGTTTGATCCGATTTCATCCGGTCGTTTAGCGTAGGGTTCCCGGTCCCATGATATTCAATATCTCTTTGGAACATAAAAATATTCGAGGCTCAAAGAGAGTATTTTTACCAAAGACAGATCCACGCCCGAAGCTCTAACTGGACAAATGTCATCAGGTTGCAGTAACTGTGAGCGAATGATTTATCACCACTGCATAATGCATATTCTGGAAATAGCTTTGAAGGTGTAACTTAAAAGCCCCAGTTCTGTCAAACGTTACTGCCACTGACCACACATACCATAGAGGTACGTTACCATGGTAGTTACGTTTGACGTAGAGTCACGCTCTCTTCGTAAAACGGGCCTCTCATTGTGATTGATCAACTGTTCCCCCAGAAGGATTGGTTTCATGTCTCGGTGCAGGAGAATGTTCGGTACTGATAGAGAGTGTGTTAAAATGAAAAACTATTCCTTACAAAAACTTTCATCCTCTTGAAGAGAACCACAATAAACCCTATTCCCTCCATTTAAGTAAGTTATTTCTTTATTGTTTTTTTATTTATTTGTTTGTTGTTTACTGGTGTAAAGCGCCGTGTTCAACGGTTAATTTTTTACTTACATTCCGGAGGGGTTGAGAAAGTGGGCGGGTCCTCCCACCATAATACGGGTCGCCTCGTATAAGTGAGATATTCTTGAATACTTCGTAAAACATCAATGAAATAAATAAATGAATAAATAAATAAATAAATTAATTAATTAATTTCGTAGTACCATGAAAATGTACCTGAAGAGAGCGAAAGCACTGGTTGAATATTGCTGCACAGATATTAGGGATTGGTGATAGCGTAAAATAGGGAATCTCTCCCTATCAAAGTGATTCAGGCCTATAACATGTGTAATATGTTGATCGTTCCTGCCTTTGGCGTATGACATTTTTTGAACAAACTGGCAAGGTATTACGCATGCAGTAGGAAAGAACAACGGTTCCATTTGGAACCGAGTGGCCATTGCGCTGGAAAAGTTAACCATTTTATTCTTTCTAGTGTGCCTGGTTAAATGTGTCAGAGTCTTGGGACAATGTTCTGCTAATATTTGATGATTTCTATTTTGGGGTGGAAGTTGACTTATTACATAAATAGTAAAGAAAATCAATGCCTTCGTGTAACCTGTTTCAAACTTTGTAGCACATATCAAAACTATCGCTGTCTAGCACACCAGGTCGTGTGAGACTACTGTAGAGGGTAGGGTTATAAGCTAGGGAAATCCTGTACAGAGGTAAGAGACATCGCCTGCAAGCCAGTCTGCCAGGGCAGTCCTCATCCAGGCCTGTTCTGTGTGGGCAAAGAGGGATCGATGTATATTGCAGTAATACGGTTTGAAGTATCCCGGCGGATGTATAAGAATTAGCTCTTCAATCTCTCTTTGAGGATAGATACATCTCGCTATCGCTGCAGGAATTGAATGGCTGCGGGAGGCAGTTCGGAGATGAAGGAGCACAAGTGTCCTAGAGATAAACCCTGGAACGATTCTGGGTCGGACAAAAATAGACGCACACAAACTACAAATACGATTCTACAAACGTAATAGGGAAACGGCTCCAATGACGAGTGAGAAATAGTGTTGAACGTGATGTGATATAACCCAAGTGATGACTAAAGATAACATAGAAGTCGTGACAGAGATACAGAAAGTTGGTAATTGGTAAAAAAAATGCGATAGGCTTTGCTTAAAAGAGAAACAACAACATGATAAAAGGGTTAAAAATTCAACGTAATAAAATAAAAGTATAGAAGAGATATTTAATTGAAAAGCCTAAAAAGTTTTCTTCCATGTGACATTCAAAGAAATCAAAAGCCTGGAAACGGCTTCGGGCTCATCAACAGCACGTGGTCATGCATCACATAAAGACGAAAACCGATCCATCAGCCAAATAACAAATCACATCCAATATGCGAACGCCAACGAACAGCGCCTGTTTGGGAATCAATCCCGATCTGACGTAGTTTTCGGTTTGATTTATTATTATTTTTAATTATCATTGGTGTGTTATACCGTACAGGAATGTATGTTTATTCCGCTTGCATAACGCTTGGCTGTGTGACAAGAGGAGATCAACATAGGTAATGAAAAGGCTTTGAATTAGCTGTGTAAAACCTTTCAACGTATTAACATTGTTAATAATACTGTACATTGGGTCAGGGAAGTTACTGTTTAAATTAGCGTGTGGGAGGGGCGGGTATACGTAAATACTGTTACAATATACATTTACATAAGAGATTAGAATAAAATCTTGACCAAGGTAAATTCACATGAGGCCAGAAGTCACCGGCTAGGTGAGACCATTTGTCGAAACCAACATTCGTATACCAGCCGTCAACCAAAATGGGCGTTCCGGGTCAATAATGGCAAGATCAGTATCCAAGAACGACAAATAACACGAACCACCAAAGAACTAGGAAAACATATACACATAAAACTTAGGGCGGATTCATGTAAAGGGAAGGAGTCAATGGTTTTCAGTGATGACGAAAAGACGAAATGAATGTTCTAAGCGGATGAATAAAATCAGTATCCAAATCGTGTACCGTTTTAGTATATACTGTGTAGATAATCGAATATGTATCTCAGGTGGGCTTTGATTGCAACTGTTCATATATCCAATGTGGTGATCACACTCCACACGATGAAAATACGGCCCCTGCCCCGGGTTAAGCGGGATTAGACCCCATTATAAAACAAAGTCCCTAAGATTCCCTAAGTCCCTAAGATTCCCTAAGTCCCTAAGATTCTGAACACTCCGCCGGTAGTTACCGCTGACGCATTGTACAATTTAAGAAACTTAGAGTGAAGGCGTTTGGTTGAACGTCCTTCACACACCAGCTTTTGCAGTAATAACTTGTAACGTTGATTGAAATCATCACACAGCATAGGGGATTTAACAAATGCTACAAGGCGAGATATGTGTACACCACATGCAGGATTATTGGGTATATTGCTATCCAAGTAGGGATGAATCAGAATATCACAACCGAATCGATCTCTTTTGTCGTAAAGTCGGTGTGATAATAAACCATTATCATCTTTGCACATGTACAAGTCCAGATAAGATGTACCATCTGGAGAATCTGTAGTTTCCTTTAAATCCAGCGAAGATGGACATATATCTTTCACAGCCTTTGCTATATTGCGGGTTGTTTACAGCCAGCAAATCATCAATATACCGTTTCGTTAATGAGAAAGATTACTCGACATATAGTCGTATTCAAGATCAAGAACAGGTACAAGGTTGCCAGAAGTGGGGCACAATATGTACCCGTCGGTATACCTATACACCGTTGATAAATGGGTTTCCTAGATTTCACGTACATATTATTAATGAGAAATTCAAGCAACACAATAAACAAAGAGACATCCCATGAATGGTAACCCTTGTATGTTGTGGAACTGAAGAAGGCTTTGTTGCCACTGACATTTATTAAACTGATGCTTTATTAAGCACCGAAACAATTATAGACGAAATTCTACCAATTAAATGTGTGTGAGATATAATGGTATAGCGGGTGGAGAAATCGCATGAACACTCACACAGTATTCGCTGCACTTTTTATTTATTTATTTGATTGGTCTTTTACGCCGTACTCAAGAATACTTCACTTTTACGACGGCTGCCAACATTATCTGACGGAACAGGGCAGAGCCCCGGTGAACCCAGAACCATCCGCAGATCGCTGGCAGACCAGTTTGCTGCACTGGTGTTACTCTCCATACTGTGTTGTTTAATACTGTAAATACTTTACGCACACTAACAAAGTAGGCGTACAAAAATACAGTACAAATACACGAATCTGCTGTAGGTTTACCGCAGATTCAATGTATTTTTTATTGATGTTTGTAGCTTTACAGCGCGGGATTTCAAAATGCATGGCGCGATATGGCACACTGTATGGATGCGCAACTGTGGAATTGGTAGCTCATGCCAGCTTTCGCTCCGGCAGTACGTGGGAAGGTCTCCAGCAATCTACATATGGTCGTGGGTTACCGCCGCGCTCTGCCCCTGTTTCCTACCACCATAATGCTGGTCGCCGTGGTATAAGTAAGTGTACAGTCAGATTAGACCTGCTCATGAACAAAACTGCACTGCACTGCACCCCGTTTTTCATTACGCAGTTCGCATTTTGCATCTCACAGGACAGTTGTCTTCCTGGAAAACCCGTTAGATGGATTTGAAGACCATGTTTAGCGAGCAACTTACGATAAACGTTTTTAACATTCATTTTTAGAACACGAGTGAATGGGCGCTCATTTTTGAATGTCCAATTGGTCAGCTCGCAAAGTTAACGCGAATTTCGTTTTGTGGGAGTACTGCCATCAATCTAAAAATTAGATTTGTATCAATTCCATATTAACATAGGCTAACCAATCTGGCGTTAGTGTAAAAGAAAAAAAAGCCGTGTAAAGGTGAAATATCGGCGGTCAGCTGAATGTCGTCAGTAGCCAATAGAAGGATTCGTGTAAACCTACACTGTCTAATAAACGTCCTGTTAAAATAAAACTGTCAGCCGAGTAAAAGCAAAACAGTCTATAGTGTACCACCAGGGTTAAAAGAAACGTCTTCATAAACTGAAAAATTAATCAAAAAGAAAATGATCCTAACTACTTACCCTGCCGGATCTGTCGACTTCGTTAACCTCGTCATACTGAGGGCAATCCTCGAGGAGCACGTGCAGGGCCTCGATATCACATTCTATGCACGCGTCGAGAATCGTGATGTCATCACCGGAAGCTGTGTACTGGGAGTCAGAACTGGTGGAACTATCGTCGTCAATGTCCTGATGCATGGCCGATCACAACCCGATCAAAATTCTGCAACAACAGCACCAACTTAGACTTGATAATCATCCAATCGCAAAAGAGAAGAGTGTAAGACCATTAATGCGTTAGGGCTAGCGTTGAACAAAATCCAAGCTAACAGTAAAGGATTTAAAACATAGATCTGAGCTCGAACAAAATTATCCAAGAGAGAGCAAACTGTCAGAGTTCCAATACCGCGTAAGGCGAGAAGTCGGGGTTCAATCCCCGGGTCAAGTCAGTCTTTCATTTGGCTTTGCACAAGTTTGCTGCTCTTTTTTTCAGGTCAGTAAAGTATAGGCTAAGTCTCAAATCTCTTTAGTGTAAGTGTACTCTGCCTTGGTGGTTCGCTGTTTGATGTTTTCTGCATGGTAACCCAGTGGTAGCAATACGGAAAAAAGAAGGTACTGAAACAGGTATGCTATCAAGACACCGTTCGATCCCAACGACCAAAGCGATGCTCAAGGCGATGTTTGAGAATTCTCGAAAAGGCAACAAAGCCCAAACATAATCATAACTAGTGTCACAATGCATGTGAATAACTGGTTACATGTGCTCAGCCGATTGTCAAAATACACGGAGAGGCTTGTCCATCACAAAAGGCCGATCAAATAAAAGGCATCTCATCGGTGAATTCATGAATATCGGTCCCTTCACAAATCGATGCACAATTACACAGACGACCTCTTTCCTGTTATAAAGTTGGATCTGCCTGTCGTTAGTGCAATCATCCCCCGCAAATTATTCAGCCAAATTACTCCCCTCTCGTTTATGATGATGATCTTTTCTGTCGTCAACGTTGCCGAAGAGATTCTTCGAGGCTCAGAAGACAGAACGACACAGCGCTGTGTAAACGGGTTGTTTGATCAAGTGCCCGGATGCAAGCAAACCTGGCAAAACACCATCGATCTCTCGCCAGACCGTTTATCGGTCAAGACTCGGTGACGGGGTGGTTTACTGTGCCTGCTCGATAAACGATTTTAACGATCGAAGCAGGAAAGAGAGAAAAAAAAGCTTCTCAAAATCCGATGATTTTTGCTTTCATTGGACACCTGTTCAAATATCTACACGTAATGTTTCCACACACTTATTTGTCTTTGTTCATTTGATTGGTATCTAATTCTGTCTCATGAACTTTTTGCTAAGAATGGAAGACAAGGGAATACCTAGAAAAAAAAACAACTTCCATCGCTAGTTATTTAACAGACCTCCAGCACTATCTTTCATTTCCGTTGTATCAGCAACCGAAAACGTAATTAGGAACACTGACTCGGCGATAACCAATGACCACGTAGCAACCTGCGGATGGTCGTGGGATTCCCCAGGGCTTTGCCGGTTTCCTCTGTCCACAATGCTGGCCGTCGTAGTGGAAGTTAAACATTCTTTTTATTGGTAAAGCACAAATGAAATAAATTAAATAAGTGATTACATGGTAGTAAAGTCCAAGACGAACTAGATCCTTGGTTCGAATCCAGATATTGCTGGTTACTTCAGGTTCACCTTTTCCAGGCGTCAGGAAGTGTTTAACTGGTGGAATGTAAGAGGTTCCTGGCAAACGTCCTTTCAGGCCACAGAAGAGAGCGTCATCGACCAATTCTTGGCACCAAGGCCACAACCACAAACGAAGTAACAAGAGTTTGAATTATGCCATAGCTAGAATTGAATGTGGAACCTTTCCGGGCTTACAATAACTTAGGCCCAAGCCATGTAGTTCGTTGTTGATCCCCACTTTTGTCGTAAATAATTGTGGGTAAAATGGTAACGTTGTACTCATGTATTACAAAAGTCGCCATCGCGCGGGAAAAAGTACCTCATTGATTTAGTCATTTATTCATTTGACTGGTGTTTTACGCCGTACTCAAGAATATTTCACTTATACGAGGACGGCCAGCATTATGGTGGGAGGAAACCAGGCAGAAATCTACGACGATCCGCAGGTTGCTGGCGGACCTTACGACGTACGGCTGGAGAGGAAACCAACATGAGCTGGACTTGAGCTCACATCAACCGCATTGGTGTGAGACAAGTGCTCATAACGCCGCGCTGGCGCGCTAAACCCCTCGGCTACGGAGGCCCCACCTCATTGACCTGGCATTTCTACTGACCTAGTGGCTGGATTGCAAGCACCTTAGCCAAAACGCTAAGACCCGCTCCTCAGCCTAGTCTGATGTACTGTAGTTTATGTGCTAAAGACATTATAGTTTCTCTTATGGCATATCTACTCTGTGGCGAAACATCCCGCGGGATCTTGATAAAGCAAAATCTTTGCACAAAAGACATTCCAGAACGGCAAGTTCACAAGATATAAGGCTTCCCGGTTGGAATTCCGCATTAGTTTGCAGATTTTGATTAAGAAACACGCAAACAAAAAACTTAATTCTGCGTGTTGTTGGACACTTCCAGAGAAGTTGTAAAACAGCTATATCGAGAAAAATAAAATCAACATCTCTGTTACACCTGGATTAAGGACTACATCAATTGGCTGCCTGTTTAATTATTTAAGCGCACTCGATCTTCTATTGAGTTAAGGTCTTTGCCGGGTCGATGCATTGATTTCTTATTAGGCGGTTGACTGACTCTCACTTGCGCGACAATACATTCTCAATTTCAGTTCGCTATCCACTGTAGCGTTTGTTTCGAGGTTAATACAGAGCACCAAGGGGCAATCAAACTGACGACTGTAAAATCGAAACTTGTGATTTTGACGCCTGCTGATCAGAAGTGAAAAGATAGATCCCGCTCCGATTCTCGATTTGCTATGTTACTACACGTGTGTGGCCTCCTTTTGCGGCATGACGTCATCGTTTTAAGGCAAGGTAAAAAAAAACCAAGCCGGATTTACGGAATGTTTTTTTTCTCTTAAAACATAAAAATAAATGCTTAAAATGTAGGCAAATAGCCTTACGCCAGCGTTAGGTTATAAGGGAACGTCCTTTTGTTTTCGAAGGGAAGGCATTTTAAAATGCACATTGCGCAAACAATATGCCACATGGCATCCGTTCGCATGCACAGAACAGTTCCTACTAGGTATAGGGAGGGGGAGGAGTGGGAGGGGTACAAAAGTGGATGGCGAATTTTGCATATGCTCCAACAATGGACAACCAATGATTCAACTCAAGTCTAGTTTTTCGTTTGTATTTTTCTAAGCCTTCGATTTAGAATGTTCTGTGGCTCTAAAATTTCTGGTGACACAAAGATTCAGATAAATTGCACGAAAGGAACACTTGCGAAAATCGGTGGTGCAGATGTGAAGTGTAATTTTTTTTCCAGCAAAAAAAGACAAAGAAAATCTACTTGAATCTGAAGTACATTTACTATACCGCATATCTGCGAAAAATTGGAGTGGTGTGATTCATACTTTAGGTTCCATCAGAAGGCAAAAGTAGGGTCAAAAGCATATTTCGCTATTTTAATGCGTTTTGCCGAGGGAATTTCCATCGTGGTAAAATTATGATTACGTAAACTAAAATCATTTATGCGTCTATGATGTCAAGCTGGAGAGTTCTAGTTCATTGCGAAGTATCATGTTGGTTTACGCAATCATATGTTTGTAAAACGAGTTCAGGATTTCGACCCCAGTATGTGTATACATATTTTTCCGGCAACAGGAGATGCAGAGAAAATGATTAAACCAGGAAGGCGGGGCCTCCGTGGTTCAGTCGGTTAGCGCGCTGTCGCAGCAACCACCAATGCGGTCGTTGTGAGTTCAAGGCAGGCTCATGCTGGCTTCCTCCCCGGTCGCATGTGGGAAGGTCTGACAGTAACCTGCGGATGGTCGTGGCTCGGTCCGGTTTCCTCCCACCATAATGCTGGCCGCCGTCGTAAAATTGAAATATTCTTGAGTACGGCGTAAAACACCAATCAAATAAATAAATAAATAAACCAGGAAGGGTCTTATTTGTTTACATTTTGGAAAGCTACATATTAGATATGTTTCCAACTGTAATGAATATGCATGGATGATATATGCTACATACACCCAATGACAGCTCATTGCAGTCAAAAAATATGTAAGTGATGACCACATTAGTCCGCTTCAACTCGCAACGCTTTAGGGTGTGAGCATATCGAATAGTTACATGTGTCGAAAGGTAACGAAGTCTTTATCTGTTCACCGTAATAAATATACGGGGCAGTCGGAGACAAAACTTATTTTAAATTCAACTTCTCATATATCTGACTGGAAGAGACATTAGAGGACAAATTATTGTTTAAAAGACACGGTGGACGTGCCTATTTGTAGCGAATATTTTTTAATGTCGGCCTATTGCAAGGCAAGACCTGTTATATAACAACATCAACCGCATACCGGGAAGCCCTTGCGTCATTCTGTATCTGTCGCTGTGAGCAGGTTGGCAATTGGCCTGAGCGAGAGGGGGCGATTTCTCATCTTGTTGCAAGGGGTCCTCTGTTGAATTTAGCGTGCTTCAACATTGGAACGCGTGCCATTGTATGTACTGCCACAGTCCCGGATGTGTCATGCGCAATCGAAACTGACATTTATATAGACAGACTTCGCTATAAAGTTCCCGGTAATCTAAATTGTAAGAAAGAAAAGCGGAAAAAAATGTCATCATAGGATGTGTTCTAAATGAGAAAAACACATCGGCCCAATGATAAAGCAACGTCACCAACATTATAGAGTTCGTAACATTACTTTACACTCGTTCTCTGCTTATTTGTTTGGCGCCGGAATAAAGGAAAGTCCGAAGACCCACAACATCTTGATAAATGAACATTCCAACTTATAATGTATAAACATATAAAGAACACCCTTGTCACAATGGCTGTTAAACTTGATCTGACGACACGGACTGATCCATACTCTGGGATTTAGACTGAAATTCGTCACTACAAAAAAAATCCACGAAAAAAAGACTTCTAAATCTTCTAAGCACATCAATAATTTACTTCAGTTCCGTGCAATTTCAATAGAAAGAAAGAAAAACAGAGAAAATACGTCATTGTAAAATCTTGATTTGCAAGTCCTATTTCGATAAATTCGTTAGACCGTCGAGTTTTTGGCCCATTCAGAATGGCTTCACTGAAAACGATTCGTTGCAAACGACGTTAGTAGAATTTCATGATATTTATGTCAGGCAAATGAAAACAAAACTCGATCTATTTTGAAAACGTCCCTTGTAGGATATTGGAAAAGATGTTAACAATCAAAGCGTCAAGTCGGACATTCGTATACCCCTGGTGAACTATGAAAGGTCTATCCAATTGCAAGGCCCACTTTCAAATCAACCTATTCCACTATGCAGGGTCCACTTTTATCAAAATTTTATCAAACTGAGTAATTTCCAGGTCGATTACAAATATATAGACATTTCAGTGGTGCTTTGAGTGCAATTGTTCATGTAAATCGGAATATTTGTTTATTTATTTCTTTCATTGGTGTTTTACGCCGTACTCTAGAATATGTCACTTCTACGATGGTGGACAGCATTACCGTTGGATGACACCTGGCATTACCCAGGGAAACCCACGACCATCCGCAGGTTGCTGTGCAGACCTGAGAGGAAGCCAGCATGAGCTGGATTTGAACTCAAAGCGACCGTATTGATGGGAGGCTTCTGGGTCATTGCGCTGCGCTAGCGCGCTAACCAACTGAGCTACGGAGGCTCCCTTTTAATCGGAACAAGACTCAGTTATGATATAGAGATAGGCAGACATCCGGAATGCCCTGTTCATACTTACCAAGACGAGTGTTATACTTCTTAAACACTTACATAAACAGTTAGAATAAAACCGTAACTGTGCTAAATAAACATGAGACCGGATTTCACTGGTAATGTGTCACACTGTGCCTACTATCACACTACCATCGCTATTCTGACTTTACTCTCTATGCTGTAGTCAATTAAGTTATACTCACTGTACAATTTAAGAAAGTTAGTGACGGCAATTGATGGTGTATCCTTGGCACAGAGAGGTAGTCATCTGCTTCCAGTGACTCTTCGGAAATGGTTACTGGACCAGACCTAGATATACGTCCCGGCTGTGTCCACAATGATCTGCGAACATTTCACACCCACAGGGTTCTCGGTTTTTAATTTGGAATGGTTAAAAGGAATCCATTGATGGATGCACACGCAAACGCCTTTCTCCTATTCAAGCTCGGCCATTCAAGAAACAACCTTCCAAGCACCACGTAAATGTGATGAGCTGGTTTAAACGAATCGGGCATTATACATCGACTATGCACAGAATAAGGAATCCTCCTCGTTGACAATACTTCGGTAAATTCTCCGGAGATCGTGTCCAGTAGCTATAAGCAATTCACTCGTTCCCGATTTAATCAAACGTTACAGGAAGGGACCCTCTTCACAGGCAGTATTCTCAAAACCCCACATAACAATCCACGCTGCTTAATGTATGTCTTCACCCTGAGCGCCGAGTAGAGAGAGAGGGAGTAATAAAATCAATAAACACTATTAGGGTAATTTGCATATCACGTTAATGGAAGGTACTTCACATTGAATAATAGCAGCCGCTGACTTCTGTTCGTATGCAGTCGTCATTATACTTGAGCGCTTACATTGTTAATCATTATGCATTTGATTATTCATCCATGATTAAAGGGAAAAAGCATTAAAATACAGTAAGCATCAGTGGGAAGGCCATTAAGCGTTACATCTGAAAATATCTTGCGTGTTTAATTTTTAGATTTTTCACTCAATTAACTACAAAGTCAATAGTTTAGATAATAAGGTAGGCTTTATCGGCCAGATTGATAATATATGTCGCCAGTGACGTCACACTTTACTTGCTTTAGGCCGAGAATAGTGAATTAATGTCCGATTAGCTTTTTTATGCGTACCTGGTACACATTGCATCGGTAAAATTCTCACCAATCTTATTCCGACATGGATACAGATATGCAGGAAACTTTGTACAAAGTCAAAGGCCAGAAACATCGCTGGATTTGTCCACAAGACCTACTTTACCATCTGGATATTTAACTGCATTTCATTCAGCGAAAATTAGAGTCTTAAAAAAAAACACGTAAAGGTATTTTCAGGTACAGCGTTTAATGGATTTTCTACCGATGCTTGCTTTGTTTTGATTTATTTACTTTTTGCGTTTAAGTATGGTTGCCTGAAATGACGCGAATTTCAATAGAACGTAAGCAAAGGTACATAAAGCTCATTTTTTCTGACTCAGGGGGAAAAAAGGTAACCTTTCTGATTTAATTTCAAAACCACTATCATTGTCCATCCGTCGGACTAATATGGCCATATCATTATCCTCGGTTTACTGTGGATAACTGTATTCCTCTCGTGCTCTTTGAATATCACGTTTGTCAAGCTGACAATTTGTGATATGTACGCCACCCCATGCGATGTCTCTGTAATAATATTACTCCGGTGAACATGGCATTCTTACTTATACCGTACTGATAGGTAGGTTGAACATCGATACACACCTTATTAAATATTTTTCAGACACACATGGCAAAGGCGGCTTTGATATTAAGTATATTGCACAGTGAAGACTGAAAACTCTAGAATATTGCTCTACATTGCCACGTGTATAGTTCAGTTTACATGGTACCGTCTTCAGCCTACTTCAGTAACTCGCCAAAGTCGGCGATTCACTCTCCGGCGCTCCGGTTTCCTACGTGAAACATATCTTCATCTCATGCGTAAAAAAAAACTGCCATTGGTAAATTTATGATTAACTAAAAGTTTATTGGAATTCCGCAACAACAACAACAACAACAACAATAATAATGTTGAAAATAAATATGATTATTACCTGTGGTATAATTTGAATAATTGTGTATTAATATCAATATCAGTGATTGATATTGCCTTGTCGTTTTATTTTTTATTCTTAGTTACAATGTACTGGGGGCAATTTTATGCTCGGTGAAATGAAACGGCAATTACAACTGGCGACAGCTTGGGTGTTATTGCAACTCATTGCTATAGGAAGCACGTCTGATTCTTCACAATCATTCACAGCGCCTTGTGTGTTGGAACTAAACTATCACCCTTGGGTATCCCTCTTACTGTGTTTACTTGCAAACATAATCCATTATTGGAGTTGGAATATTGACTGGCTGACACTGGTTGCTGCGATGGCAGCAAGGCACGCAACTTCATCTCTGGTTTCCACACATGGATGATTGAAGAGTAATTCAATGAAAACTCGCCACATGCGCTGAGGTCTTACAATGACGGATTTGTTTGACAGTGCTGTATTTAACAGCAAATGGTGTATGTTTACAGTGAAGTTTGCTGTCAGTTTTTGCTACAATGTATTCTTCTGTAGATGAACGACTTTCTCTCGAATATAAATTTACAGCCTATTGCGAAGTTACATAAAGAAAGGAGCAGTGAAGTTATAGCATTGCCTCATGTTTTCACACAATCAAATAGCCGAAAAGGTGTAAACACGGGTCAAAGATACACCAATATTATGTAAAGTTGCAGATATTTGTTTAACCTACAGCCGAGAATTGTATTCATAAAGTTCGGGTAAAGGATTTACACCAGTTTTTTCTGCAGTAAAACGTGTCGCTTTTTATAGCCAAAATTTTTATCCTGTCAACGTTACAGTTTACCGGTGTTAGGTACGAGTAGGTCAGAGTTCAAGGTTATCCTGGCTATTCAGTTTTGGTCTAAAGCCCCAATCCGTTTTGAGAAACGCCCCATATGTAATTTTTGTAAAATAAAGAACAGCGGCTAAGAGATTGACTTTTGTTTATATTGTTACTGATTATCACTGAACCTTGGTTTCTGTTCTTTTTTCTGTTTTTTTTTTCTTCAAAAAAAGTATACGCAAAGGAAGCAGATCAGTTTTCCAGGTGAAATGATTTCTAAGCAGTTAAGTCAACGCTTCTATGCTAATTAATGAAATAATTTAAGCTGACTTCTAAATGTACAATGATACAATGCCATCGGCCAAGAAACCGTGTCTGGAAAGCCAAAGCTTTTTTGACACGTTCTAAGTAGAGCGAAATAGTGGTTAAGCTCTAAAAGCGTTCCAGGATGATTCGGCCATGCCATGCTCAGCCAATCAGAGAATAGTTTACCTAGATAGGAAAAAAAACAGGGAAATACTCGCGGTACTCGATTAAGTCAGATTTTTCAGTGGTTTCCGTGAGAAAACTATTGGCGGAGAACACAGTTTTTCCCATCGATTTTGCACGACACAAGCCGAGACATGAACACGGCTAAGTCAGGGAGAGGCTTTATTTGTGACAATTAACTCAGGCGTCAAATCATAAGGTATTATTATACTGCTACTGGAGATGCCTACTGTCCGTATTACTACAGATACCAACTGATGCGTCTAACTGCCACTTAAAGCTGACTAGGGCCAATACTCTGACCGAAAATCCCAAGGAGGATTTTCCATTATAGAGTTATCATGAGGATGTTGGCCACGTCAGAAAAATACTGAATCCAGGTACAAAAGACATCGAGAGTTCGACCAATGCTCCCATGACAGCAGGATAATTGATGCCGGATAAGCACGGTCAGGTGTTACATTTACTTCTATCTCTTGATTGTAAATTATTGATGATGAAGAAATAATTCTTGCGTTTTTTCTCAGGTTTGCCATTCACATCTTTTGGGGCGTTTAACGGTCTCACTGCTTGTGTAGGCCAACTTTCAACGTTCGTTGGAGACCACTTGACGTCCATCAGTGTGGAGTGCACACCTGCATGTCACAAAGTTTGTCAGTGACTTGCCCAAGGTTGGTGGTTTACCCTCGGCACTTCTTTTGAAAACAACCTTACAAGTGCTCTAGGCATTTCATGCCATTCTGTCTGACGTTTTACGTTTTATATGTGTATTTACTGTATACTATATATTATACAAAATTGGTGGTTTATCCCCAGCACTCCGACAATGAGATAGCTAAATGAAAATCCACTTCAGTGCCTAGATGTATGTTTACGAAGGTAATATGTATCATTAGAAGAAATACGTCATTGGCCACAGACAACTTCATTGAGAGGGTCGTAGAAAAACACACGCCAACAAAGCAGAGCAGATTTATTGTGGGACTAGCTTAAGTGTGCCCAAAGGTTTACGATTTAAAGAAATGTTACGAGGCACAACTCTGTAAACGCTGATGTCTTCAGATGTAATGGTATTATCACGTCTGACTTTTGCGATGGTCAAAAGAAAATGGTTAAATACTGGCCATAAAGGATCGGTGCCCAAACTCACGTAGATAAAGTCACAAAGTCACAATGAAAAAGTTGATCAATATGTCACAGGATATACCTGATAAAAATGGCCATAGTAGTCATTTACGACAAGATTACGCGTTACCACAGTTTTGTTGCTCAAGGTCAGTGGTAAATGGCTGCACGCAAAGATGGTCCCCTGTTGTAAGAATGAATGATTATGGCTAAAGGCCACATCGGAAGTATTTAAGCTACATCGTGCGATCGACCGTTATACACGATCATAAACATTTATATTTTTTTTATGGTGTTAACTTTAGAGGGCTGCAATTGCGCTTTGCGTTTAAAGTATGACGACAAAACACACTGGTATACCAGCCATCAAATGTCGTGCGTCAAGGCCCAGTTAAAAAAAAAAAGAATATTCAACACCATACAAAAGAAAACTAAAAAAGTGTTTCGAGCAAGAAACCACGGCGGATTTATGTGAAGATTATCAGTCAGCGGATTTAACACACTTGCTTAAGGTGCACGCCTTAATTGACCTATGCTTTCAATCTTAGCGGTAAACATTGTATAGGCCCTGACGTCTTTTAGTCATGACTCATTTTGCTCGAAAATTGATCTCGTGATTATTAACCCGGAACGTCCATTTTGGTTGACGGCTGGTAATCGAATATGACGAATGTCCCTTTCGACGCCTATAATGATCTTTGCCCAGAGAGTGGCGAATGCATTCCTTGACCCACATCAGACACCAAGCTAGGATTTCAGAGTGACATTGGACTGGCACCCAGAGAAAATAGCCGGCGTTCGCGGACTGCTGGACCCAGCGGTGTCTGAGTCCCCGTGGTCCTCATAGAACAGAACTCACGTAGAACCATTTTCCTCTAATTTTAACCCGTTTTAATGTTAAGTGAATTATTGTTATGAAATATGTTATATGTATGTATTTAATATTCAGAATTTTGAAATGAAGTTCTACAATTCAGCTATGTTGCTTTTCCATGACAGATATGTGTACATGATGATATGTGTACTTTGTACTCATACTTTTTCTGTATTATACTGTTGCAGTTTGTCAGTCAAACATGATCAAGTTTTCAGACCAAAATTAGTGCATCATGGCACTATGTGTTTTTAACCAGAGCTTGAGAAAAGCTTTATGTCTGTTAAGACAAGATTTGATTCATTGGAATGTGTTTAATAGACTAATGGATTTCTTTCTTTCTAATGTATTGACTGTCTTGGGCATCATATGAAGGGGCAAAGAAAGAGACTGACAGAAGTAATTTCCCCAGCATCAACAAGATAAAAGTATGATACTGTGAGCTGTGTAAGGAAGTTGCAAGTGCAAATATTGTCAAAGCATCTTGAAAACAATAACAAGGCCATAGTTCTGTTTCTATTTTATTATACAGAATTCAACTTTAGTTAACTCTTGTATATCAAAAGTCTTGTTATGTAAAACATTATTGTATCCCAGACAAAGAAACATACGAGAAACTAAAACCACACACGTCAGTGCCAGCTTTTTGAGACTTAGAAAGTTTTACAAGGAAACATAATGGTTAAATCTTCTCTGCCTTGGACGAAGCCACCTTTTGGCATCTCTAGGTTTAACTGAATCTGCATATCTCCATGGCTGTCTACGTTGAGGTTTATATCACCGTGCCTTCCTCTGACCATTCGTCTTGAACTATCAGCCAGTGATAGTTAGACGCCAATACTGATCTTGTCTCAACAAGATATTTATTCTTTTTTGTGAAGTGACATTGGCTGGGTTTAACCTGACGTTGAAGGTTGACCTAGTTGTTGCATCGCCATAGATATGATAGTAGCCAAAGTAAACGTTATCGTTAGGGGCGTTGTCAGGTTTTTCATTAGCTATATTGTTCGAGCTGTTGGCGTTGACAAACGACTAGATTGACTTACAGTTCCGAGCTACACTGTGAAGAGATGCTGTTGGTTTCTTTTTTTTTTTTTTTCTTTTTTAGCGTGTCTGCCCTGCGTGTTATTTTACAAGGAAACATAATGGCTAAAATATTTTGCGAAAGAAGTTTATCAAGTGGAGATAAAAACATAAAACCAAGTAGAAGGAGAGTAAGCAAGAGAAACTTTTGTAAGTCTCCACGAATTCGGTATTGTGCGATAAATGGCTACATTGAAAATGGAAACTACGCTAATCATGAAATGTCCGCAATCCTAAGGGTTTTAATAATACCGAAGACACGTGTGTACATTCTTTTTTTACTTGAGATTAGATCTGCGTTTGGTATGATCACATTTTGCAAAACTGGCGTAAAAATTCCAGGTTAAAAAAAATACGAACTGAAGAAAAATTAGCATAGTGCACGTTAAAAGAGGCTTGGCGCTTGCCAAGAGATGCGTGGCGTCTCGCCACGCCAAATAAACCTAGCTCGGAAACTGCCA
The DNA here is from genome assembly GCA_016165875.1 of Acanthopleura granulata. Lineage (NCBI taxonomy): Eukaryota > Metazoa > Mollusca > Polyplacophora > Chitonida > Chitonidae > Acanthopleura > Acanthopleura granulata. The sequence goes on from JABBOT010000016.1 coordinate 4,622,823, forward strand.
CATAAACCGATTTCAAGGCGTCCATTTAAATAAAATATTATTTTAGTCTTCTAAAAATACCGTGTCTGTAGCACTATAAATGGTTTATATGTTCTGTATTAATTGATTGGTGCTCAATCCAGTCTTAAGAATATTTCTCATATATATACGACAGCGGTGAGCATTATGTGGATAGCCTTGGGTTTTTCCCTCCCGGTTCTGTTCGGTCTGTTTACACCATAATGCTGGCAACCGTTCTATATGTCAAATATTCTTGAGTACAGCGTAAAACACCAATGAAATAAATAATTACACTATCTTCGTTTATAGAAGGCTCAAACAGTTTACAAGGCCATCTCGTTTTCTAATATAAGCCCTGACAAGTAAGAGTCACGTCAAAGGCTCAGTAACTTCAAATTTTAATGACTTCTGATCCGAATGGCCCGACAATGAATTGAGCGTTTTTTCTCATCCCATTATCCCATATTACTCTTTTTCTACAGCCAAAATGCTGAAACAGCAATTCAATACATAAAGATTGACAGGATTGGCCTAAGCGAGGTGCAATTTGCAGGTTTTTAAGCATATGAATGGAGAGTTGAAATAAAGCCTTAATTGATTAAATTATTGACAATTGGTCGGTTATGTATGACAATTTCCAACTGCCACACTATCGTAGCTGGTCCATTTTTACTCTCCATTCTTTAGTCTCCTTATATTGACAGTTACTACCACGCCAGATTTAGAAAATCTCAACGGGATTGCCATCAAAATGAAACACAAGTCCAGTAATACCTCCATCTGATCTGGAAAAATAACAGTCAGAAATATGACATACTTTTATGAAGATAACTACGGCCCTAATGATACTGGGCAATATTTGACTTTTCAGAGTAATTCAACAACAGCTCAGTGGTCATGACACGTTACAGGACAACAACAAATTATCTAAGAACAAATACCACAGAACTGGAAACAATGGTTGAAACACACTGAGGCCTTTTAAATCCGATTGAGTGCCACTTCTTTGGAACCATGGCAACCGTGAGAAGCGTTATCGGAACAATCCGCGTGTGTAGAAGCGAGACTAAAAATACCTTCGAACAGAAGCTGCTTAGAACGTCATAGGAGTTTTTATCCCAGTTGTATCTAAGCCTAGAAGTCATTTAAAGTGCGCAAAAGCACTGATAAACAATTAGCCGACACCATTGACATGTGCACTGCTCAAATAACTCGAAACTTTGTAGATAGCTTGCCTCGTTAGTAGATAGCCCATAACCTCAAGCCGACGTTTACGTAAGTCTTGAGAAGATACTTCGTTAATGGTTTTTCTTGTTTCCAGTTTAACTTAAGCTGGATTGCTACATAACTTTATACTTAAAAAGAGACAGGCAGTCGGATGGACTGTCAATTTATTAGGAGTTCATGCCATTCAGGCTTGAATCCCTATTGCTTTCGTTAGGATTATTATTATTATTCTCAAATTTGTCCCGCGATTTTTGAGAAAACGGCAAGTCACGCAGTTATGAAACTTCAGCATGTTTGTCGTACAGACCTGAAGTTTTGCACCTGAACTTTTGGAAACTTCTGCCCACGCGACATGACGGCAATATTGGATTTCAACGAAAACCTTTAAAAATCTTCGTCTTAAAAACGCCTCAGCAGATTGTTCTCAAACTTCGTACTTAGTATCTCAACAGCTGTGCACTTGAATTTTGAAAAGGAAAGTTTTATTGGTAGAAAATTATAGAAGCTAGCTATTAGGTAATTATGTCATGTGACCAAAAAAAAAATCTTTTTTTTCAAAATAGTTTCTAAACTGCTAAGAACTTTAGTGTCGGATATTGTTTTATCTGATGCAGTTTGGGACGCTGATTCCGAATGTGCAAATTTTGGAAAAAAGGAAGTGAAGTCATCAAAATCGAAAGTGCGTGCAAGCGTAATCTTAAGGCCTTACATCATCCCTAGGCATGGAGACAAATTTGACATAACCAAAAGTGACATCAGCAAACCGGAAGTAGTAAATACCAAAACAAAATCGAAATGGAGTTTTATAAATATGCTGCCGGCGTAGTTTAGCGTCCTGATTACGAATCTGGTCTTATTTTTATTTGCATACTTTCAAATTGCGAAAAGGCGTGACTTTCCCCATATTTGCAGGTCTCGTGAGAGAAGATGGTTAAAGCTATATATGTACCGTATGTGGGCCAAAAATCTTTGAGCTGTCTTCAAAAGTTTACAAAAGGCCGATTTACTGTATTTGGCAAATTTTAATCTATATGATATATAATATACAATGAATTCGTGTTTAAGATGAATGTACAAATATCGTAAGTATGCTATCGTACGTAGTTTGACGTCTTGATCTCTTTCGACGCTAATTGCGATCAATATGGGAAAAAGCGCAATTTCTCCCATATTTGGAAGTACAAATCATTACCTATGTACGATATTTGTGCCTTAATTCGTTCTGTTGTGTTAATTAATAGAAGACTTGCAAGCATTCAGATATTGTTCACAGGCCGATTTAATACCTATAGCATTTACATCTATATGCATGCTAAATAGTGTACATGTAACGTATTAATGGCTCAGAAGAATGTACACTTTCTAATTAGGTCATGCTACAGCATATAGACACCATTTAGTTTACACAAAGTGACGACACACAGGCCAGAAATACTGGCTTGAACCCCGGCATTGCTGCTTTAGCAACTATATTTTTGATTTGTTTTTGTCAAGGTTTCCATCTTCCGGACTGACTGGATTACGCGTTTTCCAATATCCGGGAAATGGCCATATGACTTAAAGTCGACTCTACGAGACAAGGCAAGAGGGAGGTAGAGTAAGCTTGTGTCAGAAAGTGTATTATTTAATGCCCCTGGCGTAAACACACAATTGTCTCTTTTTTGTCTCTCTCTTGGCCACAAAATGCCCTGGGGATAGATTTTAGCCAAGAAGTTTTTTCTCAGAAAAGGGGATATTAATTGAAAAGCAGCGAAAATTAAATAAAAAACAGAAGCAGCTTTTTAATTTAATGTTTCCCCTAAGGAATTAGCAATTTTTAAAAAAACCCAAGTTGCAAGAAGGGTAATCAGGGAGAGAGTGGAGAAGGCTGCGTAAAGGCTTAGGGCATGTTTACAAACTAGACAGTTTTGCCTTTGCTTTAGGTGGAGTTTTTCACTTTCAGAAGTAGTGCATGTTACACATATATGAATTTAATCGTTGTTTAAGACTGTGCTGAAGGATATTTCAATTTTTCCGGAAGTTCAAAATCGTAAGACCTGCAAAGCGACCTATAACACCAAATCCCATAGGAACATGCAAGAATCAATATACACATTTTAAGTAAAACTGGTCACACGTTAGACAGAAGCAATCAACGGTTTCCCATGACGCAGGAAGGACAGTTGATATTATAGGCATAATCTTGAATCTAGGTGTCGAAACCGACATTAGGTTCGTGATCAATAATCGCAATGCCAATTTCCAACACTACATTTAACACCAACCATCTTAGAACCAAAAAAGTAAATGAGGCAAATAAAGGGGGATTAACGCAAAGAGAAGCAGTTTTCAAAGATGACGGAAAGACGCAAGGAATGTTCTAGGCGGATGAGTGAAATCAGTATCCAAATCGTTGACCATGTTCATCTATATGCTCTCATTTATCAGTTATGTACCTCACTTGTGCTGTGATTGTAACTGTTCGTATATCCAACGAGGCGATCTTGATCAACACGATGAACACATGGCCACCTGGCCCGGGGTTAAGAGGATTTAGACACAATCATGAAGTCACAGAAATACTTGGCAACCCGTCCAGAAACATTCACACAAAATGCACATGTATTCCATCGATGTGGAAAGGGAATGTCGAAACAATCTAAACAGAATTTTATTCAGGTCTGTTACAACTTTATTGTATTGCCCAAGCACTGGTAACATCCTATTGGTGAAATAATTTCGAGAGAGAGTAAGAGGAAAATTACCTCTCCTAATTTTTTTGGCCCAAATTGATCTTGAATTTCCTCTTATTTTTCATACAGTCATCTTGCTAAATTCCAGCAATATTAAGTAAGTGATCTAGAAAATGATTAGTGTGATTGTGGACTTGAATAAATATGGACATTCGTCAGGAAACGACAACGGAGATGGAGATAAGGAATATCTCCACAATTTTGCCCAATGACAGATACATACATCTACCAATTTAATCAGTTGATGGGCCACTTCTTTTGTTGGCCTCCTTCCCGGTCCCCCAGCAAATTGCCGATAGTGATGGGTTTTCTCAACATATTGCTGGCCGCCGTCGTGTAAGTGAAATATTCTTAAGTACGGCGAGTATTATCAATCAAATAAACAGATAAATCAAATAATCCTGAACAAAAAAACAAAAACAAAAAAAACCTTGCATGACATGCTAGTTGCACGTTGTTCTCAACACTGCTGGGACAAAAGTCGCTGTTTAAAGAACACTCAAGGAATTGCCGCACAATAGACGAATCGATATCTATGCCTTCGGTTTTACTTGGATTGCTTCCGTCAACCCATAAAAGTGGCCCCAGTGATAGTCATGTATGAGTCCGATACTACTGTTCGATGCCGCCTAAAGTACCGATTAAATATACAAGGAAATTGAATCGCCGATACATTTCAGATCAGGTATTTAAGAAGCGCTGTTTGCTACAGAACCACCGTGGATCCACCAAAGCAACAGGGCGCTTGCAAGACTGCACATGTGGGTATGCTCGGGTATTACATAGTACTCAATAATTTTTCGGTTAGCGCGTTAGCGCAGCGCAATAACTCGAAGCCTCCCACCAATTCGGTCGCTGTGAGTTCAAGTCCAGCTCATGCTGGCTTCCTATCCGGCCGTACGTGGGAGGGTCTGTCAGCAACCTGCGGATGGTCGTGGGTTTCCCAAGGGCTCTGTACGGTTTTCTCCCACCATAATGCTGAAATATTCTTGATAAATAATATCAATAATTTTTTCAGTTATAAGGGGACGATGGGTCCATAGAATGTGTATGTATTCTGTGTCTTCTTGTAGTATGTCGCGTTCATGTCGCCAGTGTGCTGGAACGTAATGCTGAAGACACCAGACATGACACCCCACTCAGTTACATTATACTGATACCAGGCCGTCCAGTCCTGCTTCCTTGCTGAGCGCCAAGCGAAGCAGCAAGAAAGTAAAATTTTGGTCTTTGGTCTTTGGTATAACCAGGATGGATCCCGAACTGCCGACCATGAAAGACTATACGACTATAATTAGCTACACAAAAAGGAGGTTACAGCATGCATATAATTATTCATCTATTTGATTGTCGTTTTAGGCCATACTCATGAATTTTCGACTTATACGGTCAGTTACTGGACGGAGGGAGTAAGTGCCTGAGATAAACCTCTGCCCTGGGCCAAATTACTGATTATTTTTCCCGTTTGTGGCGAACAGATATACACACCATATTAACGCAGAACACGTGAACTTTCGCAAGCGTTCAACTTGTACGAAGGGCAATATGAGCTTCGTCGACCAATTACTATAACCGAGGCCCAACGAACAATGGTTCGCGCAAATTCCCTGTCCACGGCCTGGATTGATAAGAGGAATCGCGTGTCTTTAGAGATTGGACGGCAAGCGTCTTTGCCCTCTTCTAGTTAGTGTAATTAACATTTAAAGATGTTAACATTTAAAGATGAGATGTGTCTGGATGTCCCCGGAGGAGTAATTTTGCATTCGATCAAAAACAAAGGGGTGAAAAAACGAACACTTCATTTTGACAACAGCTTATATCTCCGCGTGACTTGGCGAACTTTAGAAAACAAGAACAGTAATCATTATTATTGTATCTTCTCAAAACATGCTTTCCGGTTGGACCGTATTGTTAAGCTATTTCATTGTCTCATCTAGCCCTTCTTTTAAAAAACGACAGTAAACATTGTTAACATGGCTTCTCAAAATATGTTTTCTGGTTGAACCGTATTGTTAAACTATTTCATCCTCTTTTTCTTAAAAAAACGACAGTAAACGTCGTTAACATGGCTTCTCAAAACCTGTTGAGACACGCTCTTAAGACCTGTTCTCTTTGCTTTTAAGCTTGTCTATCGAAGGTGTTCAGGCAAATATCTGATCAACGACCTTAGCAAGAGTTACAGGTCTGTCCCACAACAACACGGAACATCAACAGTTAGCGCCAAAAAATTGTCACAAATCATCCGAACATCATGGTAATAAACATGGAAAAGACAATGGAAGTGTTTCTCCAATATCAAGTAAAACTGTCTCGAGGGAACTTCAAGGGAAAGAATGAGTGGGAGAGAGTATTTGCAAATCAACTAGTGGCCTGTTAGTGTACACCGTCCCTACTGTAACCGAAGAACGACATACTGTTTGTTCGGGTTTAAGATTTCCGACCTATCTGGGCCTTGACTTTTAGGAAGGGTTAATGCCTGTGCTCATATAACAAAGCTTCCTGAACAGCCGCGTTAATGATACCAAAGATAGTGTGTTGTCCTGGATGAAACACTGACCAACAAGAGCAGACCAGAAGCGATTGGATCAACAACTAATACGTGGATAAGTCATCAATCACAAGAGCTGTCGGATAATCTTAACTATCTGAGAGAGGGGTCAGGCCTTTAAGATGTCTTCGTTTTTGCTTTTAAAGCATGGGTGTCGTTTGACACCCAAGGTTTTGTTTCAAAATTGATGGAAGTTGAACAAACATGTTTTTGTTTGTTTAATGGAAAACTGTTGAAGGACATTGAGGAGATTGACACTAGGAATGCATGCTCAGCTGCCAAGATATCGAACTTATATTGATTAACAGCATGTAGATAAGGCGATTATAATTACCTTTGATTGCGTTTCTTTATGCATAACTGTCTTAATAACTTCTTTTCAATGCTTTTGTTTTCTCCATTTATTTGTATAAATATTGTTTTACGCCTTACTTCCTTCTTTTGAGTGGCCGAGGGGCTTAGCCAACTCGCTGTGAGTTCAAGCCTAGCTAAAATCCATGGTTTACCAGGGCCTAAGAGCTAACTCCTCAGCTGCAGTCCTGTTCTCTTCGTGTAACCATGGTCACAATCAGCAGTCGAAGACACTCGTGTGCCCATGTACACAGTCTAACTTTCATTGAAAACCACATGCCTTCCACCAAAATGGCGTACATATCTGTACCTTACATGCAGGAGAAGTTCGGCAGTAAACTGCCAAAGGTCGGTGGTTTCTTCCGAGAGCTCCGGTTTCTCCGATCCATAGCCGCCATCGTATAGGTGAAAAAGACTTCAATGTGGCGCTGAACAACAGTCATAGAAATAAATAAGTACATAAGTCAACTTTGTACTCGGGCCCTGCTTTGAGTAGAAAGAAGCAGATACACACAGGTTTCATGTGGTATAAGACAAATTCCCAGAGTATAAACAATAACAATAATATCACATGCCATGGGAAACCACTTCTTTGCCTGGAAATGATCCCAAATTATGCTGCTTATGGCACATCAGTGACACAAAACAATACTATTACTATTAGTACCTATAGTAATTTTGCTAATGTTATAATAATAATAATAATAATAAAAACAACAATAACAGGAGTGAACAATGTCCGTGGTGTGTGGCGTGACCCTCTTACTCACTTGGCTGGAGTCTTACAAGTTCACATTAACTGCAAATACAGTAACACGTTCTACAGCACACACATTTACGTTGTGATAAAATAGAGCTTAAAATAGGCGCTCACTGAAGCAAAACCGTATGAACTCGGACTCGATGTGAACCGAGAAAAGTTTCACATATCAAAAATGTCTTGTACAAGAGTGTTTGATTGTCCAAATTAGCAAATTCATGCACAGTTTCATTTGTTGCAAAAGTGAGCATAAAATATGTATTACTATATAGGTCGTCAAATGTTATTTTTTTTAGAGAAACTAGATATCATCATACCATCTGAACAAACCCATTAAAACATGTCTCTAGGACGAACGGAACGGAAATGAGTAATTTAGTCATGTTTGAAATTTTAGTGCAAACACGCCGGTTGGTTCAAGATAGAAAATCTAGATGGTGTATTCCACATCAAATATTGAAGGGAAAAAGAAAACTTTTTATGACACACCACGAAGATGAAAACTGCAAAAGAGAATCAACAGAAAGTGTTCATTAAAGGCTAATAAAAGACTACAACATATAAACAGCAAAAGTAAGTATTTACACATTTACGTACAATACAGTTGCTATTTTACTCCATAATGGAAAGTGAAAGCAGAGCAGCGACGATAATTTTAAGGTTGCTGATTGGTTATACGCAACCGGTGTACTCTGGGTTCTTATTAGTTATTGCACTATATCATATAATTGGAGATCGTTCATTAATAATATAATCCCATTCCGTCCCTTTGGTAAGGGAACTAATCAGCAAGTTTAGAAATCCGGGAGCCTTTGGAGGTAGTTGGTTTGAATACTGTAGCAATATGGAACATTTCTTTAGAGAAGTCCGTGTTTTTACTCCGGCTTTTCTACTGTACGGCATTTTTCACTCGTACAGTCGCACTGCTACTCTTAGTAGTAAAACATCCGTATTAGGAGTATCACGTGATCTATGTGGGATTCACAAATTATTTCACACGATGGTATTACGACCATTATGACCTTTATTTTACAGTGAAAACACCTGGCAGCCTGTTCTTACAGGTCTTTTTCCCGTAATTTCATGAAAACTTTATAACAGTGTAAGAGAATTCGGATCGAGCTGTTTAGGCTTTTGTTACTTTCACTATAGCCGCAATTCGATTTAGGCAATATAGGCTACAATATAAGAAACTACCGCACAAAGTGATAAAGGTCAATTGTCCCGACTCTGTTTTTCACTTTACTTAACTGAATAAAATATCAAATGTGACGTAACAAAAATGATGGACACAACAAAATGCATCTGCTGAGTATTTTTACTTGTAGAAAATAGAAATGTATTTACCTTCAAAAATTACGGGATAAAATTCGCACATCGCTTGTGTCAAATATACGTGACGTAATTGTAGCATATCAGTGTTTTCAAACACTAGTTTATGTCTCATCAAAACGCGCCTCTTCAGATTGGCTAGTGCATAATTTAGAGTTCTTATTTTGTTAATTTTCGTCGCATGGAGGGGAGGTATGAAAGGTAATCCCATCATAATTCAGTGAGTGATTAGCACAGTGGATTGCTGCACAAAATGGCACATTGCCAGTGTGACATCATACACTCCTTGGACAGCAAGGGCAGATAATTGTGTAGAGAATACCAAGCTTCACGAAACTCAGCGTATCGGTCTTGAAAACAATATGTTTTAAAACATCTGGCCATTATTATTCGATATATGGCTCCGGCATCATGTTTCAGATACCTCTAGGATATAATGTGCCAATATTGGTGAAAACATTAAATCAACCGGCACAGTTCACCTTTAAGCCAGAGCAACGACGTCAGTGTGGTAGTTGGCAAATGGTCGCGTGTTTACCGGTGAAATCCGGCCTCTACGAAAAGTATGAAATACCATTGCCCGTAGTTTCGTTCAATTAGTCAAGTTTGGCGTTTCGATTCGACATATCGCGTTGTGAGAACTCTGCCTGACGTGTATCTGTCCCTGAATGATTCTGCTGGATGTTCCCAAGCACCGCAGTGTACAACAAATGCACCTCCCAAGCCTTACAGCCTGTCATCGATCCTAAGCGTTTCCTTTATAGCTCGTATCCACGTGATTTTACCGCCCTTCAGCCATGTAAGTGACAAAAGGTGTAAAGGACAAAAGATGCTAAAAGTTTGTTTTTTTCTCTTTTCTTTTCCTTTTCACTTTTCACAAAATGTTTGTACACAGAATGGAACCCTTAAAAGGGGTGTGGGAATGAGGATCTCGTAAAACTAATTTCCGCCTTTTACCAGAAGGATCCAAAGGTGTCTGCTCCTGTGTTTTTTCCTGGAGTACGTCACACCTTTAGGTGTATGTGTGCACATAAAACACTTACGTAGTGCACAAACACTGCCGAGTCACAACAGAAAACGATGTGCTTTTACCTCGATGTGAACCCTTTTGTGTAGCCCATCAGAGTCTCCCATTAGGTTTGTATTTGCGCTTTTCCAGCCCACAAGACCGTAGGGTATGACTATGCGGTATGGTGGCTGTTTATTTCGCAAGTGATCTAAATGATACATAACATTATAGCATATTTTTTTAATAATCTAATGCATAATGTGAAAAGAAAATGGCATGCAAGTTACATGTACTGTAGGACTGCAATACAACATACATATATGTATATACTGGGGACTTACGAAGTTATTTTTATAATGTGCCTGTAACCGGAGTTGGAGTTGTTCAGGCGATCCCCAATATCCCAGTCCAATCCAATCCCCTCCACTTCCATGTGCGATTTCGCAATTTTCATGTGACCCGTCTGCCGCTGTTCCCAGTGTGGTACACACAGCAATCTTACATAGCCAGTTATTACATCAAGGCGAATGTATAGTGGGCTCAAACTCCCTTTATCAGCTAGCATTACGTGTATGTACCCGGCAACCAGCAGTAAATATATACACATGTATATATGTGGAGAGATAAGCACAGGGCGTTCCGCTTACAGGTGGATTTGCCTCTCCATGACACAATAATCCGATTAAATCATTCCGGTGGGAACGGTTGCAGACGACGACGCAATCAATAGAACGGCAAACCTAGATGTAGACAACTATTCTACAGCATAACGGATGATTTGAGCAAGCCACATCAATCCTGCACACTGAAATACGTTCCACTAAAATGGAGTCTATGTGGAATACGAAGTATGGTTAAGGTCCAAGGTGTGTGGCATACCAATCAGTAAAACAACATTTAACAGCGAAGCCTACGTACGCATGTATATTATAACTATATTCTAGGGAATAACGGGCGATTTGAATAAACTACATATATTCTACGCGCTGAAATATGTTGCTTTAAAATGGAGTTTATGTAGAATATGGAGTACAGTTCGTGCCCGAGCTGCGTAGCATCTGAATCCGTAAAACGATATTTAACAGTAACATCTATGTACGAATATTATTACCATTATACTAGGGAATAACAGGTGATTTGAATAGTCTACATAAACCCTGCGCCCTGAAATATGTGATCCTTTAAAGTGGAGTTTATGCAAATCATGAAATAGGGTTCGGCTCCAAGCTGTGCAGCACAGTAACCAGTAACACGATTTTTAACGTCGTCTTTATCGTATGTCGTAAACTTCTATATACAATTATAACGGAATGACAGACCATCTGTGTAGGCTTACTCTGTTGGATACAAGCTCTGATGCTGTTTACGTAGATGAAGCAAGCATTTAGTTGCATCGATCAGTCGACTGAAACGCCCCTTTCTAACGCTTCTCATTTATACTGTCTTCCTGCATGGCACGGTTTGTACGATGACCGAAGGAGGATTCATCCAACAACTTAATTCCACAACCGTCAGGGCATGGGGACCAAGACTTCATCGTCCGACAGTGATCATACGCAGTGGAGCCTGCCATAGCATAGGCCGGAAGTACAGTCCTCAGTTTTCAGTGAAATCCTAACTATTTTTAAAACATCTCCAGTCTGTCCGAAAAACTGTAGATCTGTTTCATTTAAATAAGCCCAATTGCTTTGTAACGAGATAATTCGGGAATACAGGATATACGATGTGGACTTTACCGGATATCGTGGTGGTCGACAGAGAATTGTACCCTTCATCATGAAACAACGCGGAACACTTATTCCGCCGTTTGTGTCATCAATGCTTTAGTGTATGCCATTGTCAAGAAGTTTCATCCGTATAAGTAGTATTGTATTAGCATGGATAGAAGTCATTTCTGAGGCGAACTACCGGACGGTGATGTCTTATTACCGATGTTTTCCTATATCGAATATGCATGTAGTACATTTGTACGATATCATTAATGTAAAAGTCTACAGCATAGAGTGTAAAACCAGAGCAACGAAGACAGTGTGATAGTTGGCATATGTTCACACGTTGTGGGAGAATTCCGGCTTCTTGTCAATCTTTCTCAGTTAGGATTTTATTCTGACTGTTAATGAAATAATTAACAAACTACACTCCCCCTAGCACTATCTCTTAAGCAGAATTAGGTAAAAAAAATTGCAGTGATGTTCAATACAATATATACTAGATGTCACTGATCTAGAATTACACAAAATTTTGTGTTGTCGTCGCACTGAAGGGCATTGAAACCCCTGGCAAGCAAAATTTCACATTTTGCCTTGTGTAGCCCAAACTAGAGATCAAATATAGTCATATGTATATATATATTCGGAACCCTAAACGACTGCAAATTTCACGGTAGGTGATAAAATTTTTCTAACTTTGATATTAATGAAAATAAAGAAAAAGTTTGAAATAAACTAGAGCTGTTCCTCAAAATTCTATTTTGTGGCCAATTTTCAAATTTTTCTTGCACAAGTGGATAGTTCACTATTTAAACTAAAAACGGTTCCACAGATTTCTTTTACTTTAAAGCTTGGGAGGATATCAAAAATTTGTGGGACAGTTTTTTAGCTTAGGTGTTTAGCTACATATGTGACAAGTTTCATACCATTATGTTGAATAATAAGCGAGAAATAAAAGTATTCCACCGCACAGCCGTCTCAAAAATGGAAAGGGAGAAAAGACCAAAATATCTGGAGGAGCATTAAATGTGACAAACCTTGTCATTCATTCCTTTGCCAATTAATATTAATCGAAAACTGAAATCTTGATCTCCTGATCTGAAATCCAGCACTCTACCAACTGAAAAAAAACGGAAAAATTCCCAGCATTTACTGCTAGTTTTAAAAGCACAGACAAGCTGCTCCCGTTTGCTACATGTAGTTTCGTCGCATACATCCTTACACAGAAATCATACAATGAAAGGTCGACGGCCCGTGAGATGTTCCACGGTGGATCCATCGTGCGGGATCTGTCTTCGCCACTTGAAAAAGTTTCCCGTGTGACCGTCTACATGTCAGCCTTTCAAGTCTCACTCTGGATCACGGGTACATTCCCAAGGCGTGTCTAGGGATCATTCCACAAAGCCTTGTGGTAATCTCATCTTAGCTACTCCGCAGCTGCCAATCTGCGTCTTTTTTCAATCCAGTGGTCCACTATCTGAGGTTTGTTCGATAATCGATAAACCTGGGTTCATTATGAGACACAGGGCTTGCAATATCCATGGTGCATATTTATAATGTATGAATACATCGCCAGTGCTACATCAGAATTCATAAATAAAGACATATACTGTGCACGTATGCAGGGTGTTGATAAAATCCGAAGGAAGTGTATTGTAGAATTTTTAACGATGACCAGTTTTCTGGTCACAGCTTTCGCTCATTTTCGGTAGGCCATAATTATTCATTATTTTCCGCATTTTCGACAGAAGACAAAAATCTAAGTGCTTACAAATGCCGTTTCATAATAGCCAAGCCGACCTTCCCAAAAAACACCAGACAGCAGAAGACAGTCGACAGAAGCAATTTTCAATGACGACAGAAGGGTGTAGTTATCAAGAATTAATACTACTGTGTTCGCCATGGCTATATTTGCAAATTACAATTTACAATTACAAAAGGGTCAATCGAACTAACGCATGCAAGAATTTCACCAGAATATATACCTCTGAAAACGGTATATTTTACACACCCTTAATCTGGTTTAAAACGATTCAAGTAAAAGTCTACATGTGCAGGCAACTCGAAGGGCTGACCTCGGTTTCATGAAGTAATAAAAAGTTAAATTGGCTGTAAGCACCTCTTGGAGGCGAACATTCACCTTACCCTAATGCTGCCTTATTAAGGAATAGGAAGCCCGACTTAACTTTCCCTTTGGACTTCAGCAGCTCTTGTCTTGAAAGGCAGTTAATCGATCGATACACGTATGAAATGCGAAAGCCTTATCCTTGAAAAGTGTGTACGTGTACGCAGATAAGGCCGTGGAGATTTTCTACAGACGTATATGCAAAGATAACATAGAGGAAAATCCATAATCTGTGATAAATTCCGTCTTGAAATTGCACCGGGTCCTTCACAAGGCAGGTTACTCTATTCATTACACGATGCCTTCTTGATTGCTAGTGAGTTATAGATGCTATCAGTTAGTCCAACGCCTTAACCCTGTGGCACCTTTGGCGTTTTAAGACAAGTGGTAGAAAGACATATGGCCTCGTGAAGTCCATGTCTGAGCTTGACAGTCTTTTATTTTTGCTAAGCGCGACAGGCTGAACATCATCAGGTGTTTCCATTATTTTTGAACTCTCTATTTTCCTTCGGAAATCTCAAAATACAGGGCAGGGGCGGCGTAAAGGAATTCGGTGAGTCGGAAGCCCCTGATAATCAAACGGAGACAAATGGAGAGTCTGATAGGTCAGACTCTCCCCGAGCCTCTCAGACAGCTAGACAATCAAATCGGAACCGATGTAGTTCAGATTCCTAACGGCCTGAATTATTAGGTGAAACATACCGATTGTCCTCCACACAAACAATCCGATAGTATGGAAACAGTATACAGCGAGTCAAACGTCAGCTGAGACAAAAGCTTGAGGTGTGGAGTAACAATGAAACGATTTCTAGACAACTCGGAGCAGAAAGCAGAAAAGATGCTGAGAAGGTTGGCAAATGCTAGGAAATTCCCAATGCATATCATATGACAGAGATATTCCACAGGCTGGTTAACAAATATTAGGTTTAGTTCAGATCGACATACTTACAAAGGAATGATTGCGTTTCGACGGGCCCATTCATGCACTCTGTACGTTTACACCGATTCCAGCGTAAATCGAATGAAAGGGATTCTGGTTTCAACGCTAAATGCCTCAGATTCGGTCATTTCTGCTCGTAATGAAAGTTAAAGACAACATAGAGACTTCAAATTTTCCAGATCGGAGACTTCCCAGAAACTCTAGTTACGGAAGGAAACAGCGATGTCACTCAGCCAAGTTACAGTAACGGCGGCAATGTTGTCGCAACTTTCGATGAAAGTCATCTAACTACACCTTTAGTGTAGTTAGTCACCTACAAAAAAAAAACAAATAAAACACTATACTTGGTCACCGTAAATACATCACTTGAAATACTTACGTGTCTGTATAGCACTGACGCCGCATTCCGGTGAAGCCAAAAGCACGAGTCCGATTGCCTGTGATCACGATGGTATATAATATCCTGTCCGGAGAAATCGAGTGAAGCGAGCACCTGCGTGTTCCATGCTATCCCCACGCGCTAACAAATCAGCTTCCGCCCTTCACATCTGCACCTCAACTGCTCTTGTTCCCGTGTTTCTTCCCGGGCATTGGCTTACCATATAGGCTTGCGGAAATGTTGATCGATGGGAGGCCGTACTTAGCGCTACGGCACTCAGAGAAAACTGGCTCAAGGCCGCGGGTATTCCTAGCACCCAATTTGGACACCTCAAGTACTATCTGGCTTGTTAAGGAAGGCTGAACTTCTAGGCATCAGTTGATGGCGAGAATAGGACGTTAGACTACATGGAATACGAAAGCTTAGCAGAATGTTTCCGCGCTGCTATATTTAAGTCTTATCGGCAATATTTGTTAGCAATTCCAGACGTGTTTGATAGATTTGTCGTTAATATCAAGGTTAGATAGTAATAGTGTTTGATAATCAGATTTATTCTAGTTAGACAAAGCCTTCGCTAACGGCATCATTAATTAAACCCAAAACCTTTTGTTGCCCATCGGAATTAATCTTTCTTATCTGTTAAATAGTTGCCCATGTTAATATCACCGCAGCATCATTGATTACTTTTTGTCACACACCAGAATTAATCCGCTAAGTGTGCGAAAAACACTGTGTAAATCCGCCACAGCATCATTGTTTACCCGTTACCCGGTAATTCCACAACCTTCCGTCACGCATCAGCATTAACCCGTTATGTGTCATTATAATATCTGTTCACCGTCTGCTATATCCAGTGCTTTCGTTGTTGTTTGATGCTACACTCAAAAATTTTTCACTTTAATACCCCATGGTGGTAAGTTTCACGCGTGGCGGTAACCGGAATGGCCTGTGATCACTGACCTTTTGTATGTTAAAGACGAACTTTTCCACGCGTGACGTACTGATAGATACATATATCGTAAGACCAGTGCTAATAAGTTAACGTTACACTAAGCAAAACGCCTCGGGGACATCGGTCGATGTTATCCTTGTCGCCGCCAACGCCCCATAAACAGAGACAGCAGCGTATTCCACAAGTTCCGTGTGAAATGCCGAGGTGGTCCATTTACTCACAACCCAACCATGTCTCCCGCTGTTCAAAGATAGCATAGGCACGAAACTTTGAGTCTTTGATCTGCTAATTATGTGTCATATATCTAATGTTATCCAGCTGATGTGAACATTTTGTGTACATTGCTGGTGTGTATTCGTGGACAGGAGCGTTATATGACACAAACGGGGAGGAGTGTAAAACCAGAACTGCGACGAGAGATTTACTGTTAGCTAATGATGTCTCGTAAGGGATGAAATCCAGCCTCCTGCCAGTTTACCTCAGTCAGGGTTTTATTTCCAACTGTTATGGTAAATACTTAAATAGTGGCAACCTGAACCGACTATTGGCTAAGTACAATTCGTACAAAAATGCAGTGATATTTAATGCAATTACATGAACTCAAAATATAACCATATGGGATTTAGCGAACAATCACACGGAAAACATCGCATCGCAGGGCAAGAAATCCTTGAGAGGCTCTCCGGGGGCTTACCAGGCACTATTCTTTGGTCAATAAATGTCTAAAATCTTTTAAATGAAAGTAACCACACAATACGGAAGACTAATCGACATTCGATTAAAACAAGAAGGACTGTAACAGAATTTTCTAAAAGCCTTTTTACTTCCATTCTGTTTTCCATGGATTTGTATTTCTTAAACACTTGAGCGTTTCGTCTTTTTCGGAGTATTTTAGAACAGCTTTTGTTTTTCTGTTCAGTCTTTGATAAAAAAAAACTCGCATCCACAAATTAGTTCATTCTCTCCTTATACACTGATAGCGAATTAATAAATTATCCCTTAAAACAATTTCTCCACATACCAATTAATCAATTTCTGTAGGTGTTGAACAGCTGGAACTGTTAATCGACAGAAATGGATGGTTAGATCGGTCGAAAGGGTCTGGTACGAACGCAAGGTGACCACATCGCTTTTGATCACGCTTCGGCATATGAATTGAACACTACAGTATGATCAAAGCAGTATCAAACAGGTATTAAATATTGCAAGCTTTCGTCTCCCACCTTATTAGGTTTTTTTCATGCATAATGTCCTCATCCTAAGGAAAAAGGAATATAAGGAGTACATTGTAAGCCAGAAGAGAGCAGAAAAACTCCCTAGTCTTATATATACCTAAAGCATATTCATCGTTCGCTGTACTGGTTTACCTTTTCTTGCATCATTTTTAGTCTGTGGCGCATTTGTCAGAGATAGACTCATTGCATGTTTTAATTTGCCGACCCATTCAAACGTCCAGAGGCAAGCATGGCGGAGAATTCTTTTGTGATGTGTTTTACGTTGCCACTCACAGCAATAATCGATAAAATACAGTTATGTAGGAAAGGCTGATAGCAATATAGTAAGTCAAGGGCCCCAGTCGTGTCATGACCCTCAAGATAACATTTTACTGCGTATTTACTATTTGGTTTATGGGGACAGAGGTCTTTGTACGTAAATGTGCTTTTATGTATTTCCATTGTTTTTCTTTTTCTTTTTCGATTTCAGGTATGTCGCCATCTTATTCACTTTCAGTAAAAGCATTTTTTTCAGGTGCTAATTGAGCCCATGTCTTACAGCGTGTAATTATTTAAACTGAATACGTCTATATTTGAGAAGGCAGACAAAGGAATGGGTTGAAAAAGGAATAGGTAGGCAAGAGGATGGGTGGATAAAGGAATAAGTAGGCAAAGCTGTCGGTATATAAAGGTGGTTTGAGTGGACAAAGGGATTGGTGGATGAAGGAATGGGAGGAAAAATGCCTGACAAAAAAACAACAACAAACAAACAAACAACAACAACAAACAAACAAACCACTCACATTTACATGTCATTACATTTACAGCTTTATAATTGCTTGCAGCGTTCATCCAGGGTATCTCTGGACATCACTGTTTGACTTAACTGACCGTGGACCCATCTGGCATGAAAACGTAAGCCGGGATTACCTCGGGCTATAATTCCTATTCAATCTGGACTGGATGACACATGTTAAAACTGCCTAATTTGGACTATCATTTGAATCTTAGCCTTGTAGTTTTGTTTCACCTTGGTTTTGTCAACGCTGTTGTTTCCAAAGAAATGAGTAGCATGCGCAATATTAGGAGGAAGTGAAACTTATACCCTCATTCACTTCTAAAAGATTGATTCATTTATCGCTTCCTCCTTTTCTTGAGCGACTGATTGACGGCTTGTTTATTTCATTGATTGATTGATGAATTCAGGTTTAACGGGGTACCCCAACGGTGTTTTTGTTGTATAAGGACGGTTTCGTTCATTGATGACGGAAACACTGTTGAACCATCGGCCTTTGTCAAGTATCTGACCCATATATTCTCACCATGTGACCGACGATTGAGAATGTGATGTAAGCATGTAAGGTAAGTCATCCTCAACGAAATCGATGGAAGATTTCACATAGGAGAGCTGTCGGCGGCCTCTTCTTACCATCTGAACATCGCAAAATTCGTGCACGGCGACATGTTGGTATCTTTTTAGATAGACAACGCGTGGTGGTGTCAGGCCTATAATTTCAAAGATAATTCACGCTAAGAAGCAGGATTTCGCACTGCATGCAATGTATAATTGTAGAACCCGATAGCCCCGTCACACTAGGAGTGGAATGAGCCGGAACGCAGTTGGAATGAAAATTCTGAGTATATTCCTGGATATTAGAACTGCATTCTACAAATTCTGAGTGTATTCTAAACATTCGTGTCTATTCTTGTGGTCGGTCCAAATGTTTTGTTCATGTTCCCACTGCATTCTAAATATTCTTGCAACATTCTGAGAGCACTTGAAACATTCTGATCGTATTCAGGGGAGAATCGAAATGGCAAACCACTTCAAATTCTGTGAGAATGTGCCTCGAATTAAAACAATTGCACTTGAAGTTCCTTTCAGTTGCATCTGTGCCCTATTTTGAAATTAGAGGAATCCAACTGGAATGCACTTCGAATGACGTCAATCCATTTCAATTGCCATTGAGGTGTGACTCAAATGCAATCGGAAGGTCCTAATTGGTCCTAAAAACACCAGCAAATGGCCTGAAAGCGTGGCCAGCTCCTACTGGAACATCTGTCTACATACAGAAGTCGCCTGGTCATTATCAAGATTCTAAAAATTTTGTGAGAAGTTTCATACATCATTCCGCCAGGGAAGAAGGGAGCCAAGGTAAAGAACCCCACCACTGGCAGCGGCCATAGACGGGCCACAGGTGCTGCAGCCCAAGAAGCCCATGAAGAGCCATCTCCTGCTGCTGGTTAGATGGTCAAGTATCTTCAGAGTCTGAAGCTGTCCACAACCCCACCCCTATAGTTCCCATATGGAAATGGTGACTGAGGTCCAGCAGCTAACAGGTCAGTATTCTTCTGACAGTGAGGATAAGGTTACTAACATTGCGGCTGCCAAGCCCCAGAAGAAGCGCAAGAGGGAGCTTGTGACAGCTTACTGGCTCCAGGTCCTCGAGAAAGAGAGCCTTTTCAGCAATAAGCACCCCAACCACATCAGATAGGACCTGAAGGACGCACTATGGGACCAGAAGGCCAGGGAGATGGGCCAGACAAGTGACCACCTGAAGAAATTATATGCTAACATGAGATCACGGTTTGGCAAGCTGAGGTAGACCCCTCTCAGGTTCTGGCAACACTGAACTGACTGCAAAGAACCGCTGGATCCAGCAACACCTCGAATTTATCCAGCCCCACCCCATCGTCCAGGTCAAAAAGAGGCTCGCTGCCAGTGAAAGTACGTTATGTCACTGCTTTCATGTTTTGATTTTAATAACGTGCGGTGAAATAACACGTGTTTCCCACACGTGTCATGATTGTTTCATCTCCAGACGAAGCTTCAAGAGCGAGGAGCTCCAGAACATTCCACCTTTTCCTGGAAACCTCCTCAATAGCTGACCATTCTTCTGTAGTGGTGGGGCAGGTGATGACACCATGCTTGTATCCCTCTACAATCGCTCGACAGACTTCAGGGATGATGAGGCTAGTGGTGTTTCTTGGCACACTAAATCTGTTCATGAGGCTGGGGTATCTTGTCACCTGAAGCCAGGAGCCTCACGATGAGACCAGTTTCAAACCTGGCGGTAGCGCCTTCCTCATCTTGGTATTTTGCCTCTCTATCCTTGGCCCCTCTGTCCAAGCCAACTCGTGGAATATGACAGGTTCGTTCCTGAGATAGCTGAAGAAGAATTGTGAGTCTTCTACTCTGAGCTCGTCCATCAATCTGGAGTAACGTCCATACAGCCTTCTCATCTTCTCTGCCAGCCAAGGTCGAGTGTGACATTTTCGTCTTCTTCTCCTTCTACTGGCCTCCTCCACATCTCTTTCAAGCAGGTCTTGCTGGAGAACAGCAATCTGGAGCAAAATAACACACTCCAGGGGGTCCATACTCTAAGGTGCAAGGAGTTCGACTGATGAAAATGCTTCATTCAGAAGCGTTTTATGCCGTCCAGCGGCACTCACGGTACAGTCGAGACGTTCGTGTGAACTTCCAAGTACATTTGAAGTATATTCTAAGTATTCCACCTGCACTCTGTGTGAATTTTTGGACGTTTGAACCATATTCATTGGCCTTTCCAGATGCGCTTTGCCTGCATCCGAGGTTATTTTCAGCAGCATTCGAGGCACTCTTCAGTCAGACTTTAGGCGATACTCACGCAACAGTAGAACCGCACTTGTGCAACATTCGAAGTGTGTTCTAAATATTGTGATTGCATTGTAACAGGCTTCTAAATATTCCGACGTTGTTCTGACTACATTCGACCTGCATTCGAGAGTTAATACACTAGGATTGTGCAAAATCATTTGAGGCAGGTGCGAAGCGCATTCTAAGTAATCGAAGGGCATTCTTACAAAGCTATATGAACAATTTAAAATTTGATGGCCGAATGCGAACGAATTTTGAAAATTATCATTCTGACTGGCTCTGCTTTATTTCTGCTAATTCCTAAAAAGTGTGATGGCGGTCTAAAGCCTCTGTATGTTGGTACTAAAAAGCAAGCATCTTGACGTGCAAAAGGCATTGCCCCTCCGCAAATCCCGATTATCAAATTCACAAAAATGCTATTCAAGAGTTTTTTGGAAAACAGTTACGGTACACATCAGGAATTACAACCAGACAGACGTGCATTTACATACAGGCAACAATTCTCTTTAATGGACAAGCTATTTTGCTATTATGTGTGAGTGGAGGGTCGGAAAATAGATTTCGAAATAAATTAGGATAGGCTTTCCCGGAATCAGTGTCACGTGGAAGAAAATATATTAATTACACATCAAAGCGACGAATGTACTACAGTCTAAAAACTAATTTGTTAAACTAACATAATGCTATAATTTTCTGGATGATAGCAGAATAGATTATGTTATTGCCACAAAAACTATTGAAGTATATTTGCTTTCGTTATTCTTTAGAACTGAACATTGTGTTTATTTATTTATTTATTTATTTGTTTATTTATTTATTTATTTATCGGTGTTTTACGCCATACTCAAGAATATTTCACTTATACAGTCAATAATGGTGGGAAGAAATCCCTGAAAACCCACGATTGATTAGAGGCTCCCAATTCATTATTCCCCGGTAGCAGAGTAACTACTGAGACAGGAACGTCTCCCTTAAAGGGCAATGTAACGTGGATGAAATAACATTATGTCCCAGTAATATGATCTGTTTTGTCCTCACTAAGAAAATATAATGCTAAAAATAATATAATAATATAAACATATCAGTCTCCTTTTGCCCAGTGCAATGCAGTTGTTTTCGCTGTGGTCGTATTTCACAACATAAAGCTGTTACTGTCATTTAGAGGGCACTGGATTCAGGTGGTACTGAGTTGTCATCCAGGATAAGTCTCGCGTCAGATTTCTACAGAGTATATGTCAAAATACTTACCTGAAACATATTTCTCTCGAATTAAAGCAAGATATAATTATTATATTTCGTAATTCCGTTGTGATTTCACCGAATACCTGTACGATATAAATTGAAATGATAATACCGAGCAAATGACTGGAGTAAAGCTGGGCGGACATCTTGAAAATCAAATGCGTTGTTATCAGAATGCGCGGGCTATAGGCTGACGTGGCCTTTACACACCCTCTCCATGAATAGACGGCTGATAACGTTGAATTTTTTAGTATTTTTGAGACCCTTTCGAGACTTTTAGCAACGGTTTTGTAGCGGAAGTGTAGCGGAGGAGTTACTTCCCACAGTGTTGGTGTACAGATCTACTTTGAGTGGCTGTCTTAATCATTAACCGCACTTTTGTTTCACTGTGTCAGAATTAACATGCACATGTATGATAAAAGGCAAAGCTAAATTAGACAATGCAACTCATATATCTCATATTGTTACAAATAAAACAGTGCATAATGACTACGCCCTACGCCAGATGTCTACATCGCCAAGTGTCATTGACTTTTCTAAATAAGACGGCTGCAGACAAAGTCCTTGTTAACAATGCTATTTTCAATATAAAGGGCTACAACATAGAGAGTGAAACCAGAGCAGCGACGACAGTGTAATAGTTGGCAAATGGTGACACGTTACCGTTGAAATTCGGCCTCTTGTTAATTTACCCGAGTTAGGGTTTATTCCGAATCTTTATGTAAGTGTTTAAAAACTAATGACTTACACCACATGTACTACCATGCCTTAAGGAGAAGTAGGTAAAAAAGAAGAAACAGTGCAGCCATGTTAAATGCTGGCGATATGCAAGACGTCACGGGTCTAAAGTAACTCAAATAGCTGTGCTTTGGATTTAACTTACTAGAAACTGACTTCATATTATGACAGGACTGTAAGTAGGAGACTCAACATTTTATGAAAGAGATGATAAAATCACACATTAATTATTATTAATCACATATCTTAGACTATGAAGTAAACGAAAATGTTTAACGCGTGAGGAAATGCCCTTGGCTTGCTCTTGTGTGACCGTAACATTAACATGTATGCTGTTGGTGAGCGGAATGCATTGTTACTACTCTATCAGGTGAAGTCCAACGTAAACATGGAACTTGGCGTGAAACTTGTGTGGAATGGCGACACAACCGGAAGTTGTATTCTGCGATTGCGTGATGAACGTCTCCCTATATCCCGACCTTCAGGATATTCCGTTCCCCGAAAACTGGCTAATATTTACAGGAGACGGTGTT
This sequence comes from Acanthopleura granulata, assembly GCA_016165875.1. Classification (NCBI taxonomy): domain Eukaryota; kingdom Metazoa; phylum Mollusca; class Polyplacophora; order Chitonida; family Chitonidae; genus Acanthopleura; species Acanthopleura granulata. Next base: position 4,646,248 of record JABBOT010000016.1, read on the forward strand.
ATCCTACACCTTCAGCACACACCACCGTAATAACAGAGGGAAACACAAGATGTGGGTAGTTAAGCTAAAGCAGAGACGATGGCGTTCTTTGTCTTATTGTTGTTTAAGGCCATATTCAAGAGTTTACTAGTCACTTATACACTGAGGGTTAGTTTCTGCGGGTGGAGAGGACACGGATAAACCACTGAACTTTGGCAACTTAGTGACAAACTTTCCCGTGTATGACCTACGGATATGGACACCACACTGATTGAAGGTAAGTCGTCCTGGATGAACGTAAAACTGCGCGAATGGCCGCTCGATCTATATGTCCGGGGGGCTTTAGCACGCCAGCGCGGCATATAAATGTCCCAGCTGCCTGTCACAAATGCGGTCGCTGTGGGTTTAATCCCACCTCAAGCTAGCTTACTCTGCGGTCGTACGTAGCAAGGTCCGTCAGCAACCTGCGGATGGTCGTGGGTTTCCACCGGGTTCTTCCCGGTTTCCTCCAACCATAATGTTGGCCGCCGTCGTATATGTGAAATGTTCTTACGGCGTGTAGCACCAATCAAATAAATAAATAAATATTGTCTCGATGCAGAGCATCCGAAATATAGAAGTTCCCTGTCCGCGTTGAGGGATTGAACTTCTGGTGATTTAAATTGAAGCAACTTAATCACCTGGGCACAGTCGGCTTCCCGATCGCGTTCTCATCCATTCCATGCCGTTTACTCAGATATTTATGTCTTCGTCGTCGTACGGAACACATTTTTGGTTATTTCACAGGTTATCCCACGCCTTAACCTGACAGTTCTTTAGCCCATAGGGTTAGGAGTTCATTTATATACCATGTAAATAACTGCCACATAACGATCTCTTTAACCTACTCTCCATGCAACAGAAGAACATTTTTGAAGCATTTTTTCATATAACATTGCCGATGAGTGACATCTTTTTTGGCATACACTACCAGCTTGCTGTGTCTTAAAGCTTGTGGTAAAGTTTATTTTTATAAAGTCCCAAAAGGCTACAAATCATTTTCCCGGTTTGAACAACCCGTGCCTTATAACATCTCCACCTATGTCACCTGGAAAACAAATCATGTCAAATCCTGTGCGTAAGCCTGATCTCTGTCAAGAATAATGACTGTCTTCTGGTCGCACACAGAAGATGTGGTCTTTAGTGGTCTTTAGCGAGTCTGCCGCTGTTATATTGTACTATTCAGTTTCAAACGCATTGCTTTTGTCGTGGGAACATAAGTGAATGAGCGTTGTTCTCAGGTGCATGGGCTGCAATAACTGTCCACCTGTTTGCAAATGGCAGTAATAATGATGTCATTAGAAGCCCGTGGCCTTGGGTTAATAACGGAGTTAGGTAAACTGGGTGAAATTCCATCGAAGGTAAAAAAGCAATAATAGTGAAAGTATACCTGTTCGTGTGTCAAGTCAAGAACACCTGTGGCGACTTAAGGACGAACGAAGAGTTCGCTTTAACTGAAAGGTTCTGAAAAAAAGTGTTAAATGATCCACATGTTATATACAAAAAGATGAAGATCCTTTACAAAGAGACTTGGCTAAGGTCATGTAGGCGGCAAAATCTGACTGAAGAAATGTTCGTAAGTGTTGACGTTTTTTTTTCTTTTCGTGAAATGATATTAATTCCTTAACAGTAACAGAGCGTAACATTATTGACATTTGGAAACCTGACACTGGAGATATAACAGACACAGTTATCTTAGAATATCAACACCCCTTAGTCTGAAGCTTACTTATGGAAGCCGGAGACGGCTATCATCGTACCATAGTATTATAATTCCATCCCCTAACAACCTATTAAATGAAACACACACACACACACTTACACACACGGAAAAAAAATACTGTGTGTTTTTTTTTATTATTATTATTACCGATGTTTTTCTATTGCAGCATGTCACTTTTTCGGCTCCATAGTTACATGAACAAAATTTTCGCCTACTTTGTGATGAAATGGAAAATGGATAACAATGCTACAAATTCAAGATTCTCTGCCTTACATTGTTCTCGGTGCTTTAGTGCTAAGTATCGCTCTCTCGCATAGAGTTACATGAAGTTGGAATGCAAAGGCTTCCCTTTCATCTATTTGACTTATACCACACTCGTACAATGGACACTTCAGGGAGTCTTCGTCGCCTTGAGGCTAGTGTGCTACTGCAGCCTAAAGATCCAGAAAACGTCCCACCAATGCGGGTCCCTGTGAGTTTCCAGCCCTAATTTAAGACCGGCTTCCTCTCTGGCCCTACGTGTGTGTGAAGGTATGCCAACAATCTTCGAATTGCCCTGGATTTCCCCCTGGCCTTTGTCCAATTTCCTCCCACCATAATGTTGGCCGCCGTCGTATGATTAAAATATTGTTCAGCATACGATGTAAAACATCAATCAATCAAATAAATAAATAAAAAATATGGGCACTCCGGTGTCGTCCTTCCATAAAACTGACTCCCATACTATGTGTGAAATCTAGTGAGTGTGGGGTAAACCACAACCCAATAATTCAAAGTTACCTGTCAGAGATCTAGAAGCAAAGCCTGTTCATATCACGGGTGGAAATGTCAGCCGTATACAGTTAGTTCTCTCAGTGTGTTATTCTGACCGTTCCTGACACTACCACAGTTGTAGCGGTGGTAAAGCCGTTTAATGTCAGATAATGAAAACAAAACCAAAAACATTAAAAAGATAGCTTAAAGGAGAAGATCTAGGATGGATTGTTTGTGGTACAACAATATGGTTTGAAGATTTAAAAACGACCATCAATTTTTTTTTAGAACTTTTTTTTCGTTCCAAGGCAACACATTTAAAGACAGGTCATAACACACACTCAATCGCGAATAATAAATACCTCCATGAAAAAATGGAAGGTAATTGTGAAAATGATTTTGATCAATCAGAGCTCAGGATTATACAAAGCTCGATAAGGGCATAAGAATCGGGCCCTTAAAACTATTTGAACTTACGGCCATGAACCATACCTTTCTTAGAGAGCGTTTATCTAATTATCGGATGGTGCTTTTTAAATCTTTAAACCTTAATCTTTTCAGTAACATTTTCGGTATACTTCCCCGGTCTTCTCCTTTAAGGAATTTGTTGATTTCACTTTTAGACAAGTGTAGGAGATGGGTTTTGGGAACTTATTACGCATATGACACAATGGCTCCTTTCTGCGCATGCGTGAAAACAGATGCCATTCGCAGGAGTGAAGTGGTCGTCAGTATAGGAAAGCACAAGTCTTTTGTGGAGCAGACAGAGAAAACAGAGAAAACATTTTTCATTCAAATCAAATACACAGGAAAACAAAAAACCAGCAACATGAATGTTATAAATTGCATCTGGTCGCAAATATAACCTGTCAGTGTTGGGTGGTTTCAATATTATTTGACTTCAGCAGCACAAAAACCATAAATAATAAATCAGAGGTGAGGCATTTCACAACAGAGATCACATGAGTGGATTCCCTCCACCCGCTGTGACGAGACTTTCTAAAATTGGGACCACGCAAAGAACGAAAACGGACGTGGTGTTATCTTGCTGAATTATTAACGGTTGATTACCAGGGATGGCGTAACGCTAGCTCCACAGGGATGTAAGCACGCATGGTAAGTCACTGAGTAATGGACTTGAAATGGAGGGGAGCCCATCCTATCGCTAGGGAGCGTTGTTGTCCCAGCCGACCGTCTCTCGCTGAATCCACTGCCGCTTTTATATCGCGAGGTTTGTCATGGATGTACGTGTACCTGCTAAGGGCGTTTGTTCTTTTGGGTTATATTGCGGGTCATAAATCTTGCTATAAACGCCGTATGACGAAAATTTCTTCAGTTCAGTGACAAACAGCAATCACATGAATACATTCATAAATACAACGGAGGAATGATTAGAGTACACGGTTATCATTTGTGGATGCGGTAAGAGGATATCAGATGCTCTTGACAGGCCTTAACTGTGCAGTCTGTGGTCCATTTCTCCCCTTCGGATAACGACTTGTGGACAAACTGGTGACGTTTTTCTTATATATTACAAGAAATCAAAGGTCAGCTTGGCTTGGTCCCGAGTTGCCACTGAGCACCCGATCTGTTGGTCTGGGTCAACCGGAATCAAACTTACGTGTATCAAAATCACGGCCCTTCGCCATGTGCCCATTAAATCTCCTGGCTTAAAGCCCCAAACGAGAGAGAAAGAGCTGGGTTCGAACTTTTATATCTCCCGTCTGCAAGGTTTTGATCGATTGTGACGGTGAATAAAGTTTTAGTTGAATAAACCAAGGACGACCGGGAAATGCAAACAGCTGTATTTGGACATATCACTACACAAGATGTAAGATATTCTCCAAATGTTCTCAATATCGAATGTCTTCACACCGGATGACTGCTTCCCTCTTACATATATTTATAACCAGTTTTATTTGTGAATCCTGTTTGTTATGGGTTACCATTTGGAACGCCCCATTAAGTTCCTACTAGCAGCACATGAATGTGGCACTTGACTTTTAGAGCTGATAAAATGCTAAAAGTCGGAAGTCTGCAAACGTGTTATGCTTACCCAGGTGTGTTTTAAACAAGGGAGACAAAGTGTGTCTCGTTCACAAATGTACTTTGTGAAAAAATGAACATTGTGCACAAATGAGCTTTTTCGCTCTTTAATTCCAACGCCATGTATTTTTTCCTGTAGAACTTCACACTCTTGGGTGTACATGTCGGGCCTTCCTGTGTAGCCAGATAGAGATTCTCATTTCATTCACTAGTGTTACAGAATTTTTCATGTTTTTCGGGGAGTTGTGGGTTTCTCTTGGGTTCTGCATTGTTTCCTCCCACCACAATGCTGTCTGGCGTCGTGTAAGTGAAATATTCTGGAGTACGACATAAAATGTCAGTCAATCAATCAAAGAATCAAATCCAGTCACAAATGTTGCGTTGCCGGACTGCCATATAATGTGAGACATTACGATGTTTTGGAACCACACTTGAAAGTAAGTGCTTGGCTGCCTGCAGGAAAAAAAGGTCACACATGGTTCAGTATTATAGAAAATAATGGAGCACAGAGAGTAAAAACCAGAGCAGTGGCGACAGTGTGATTTACTGGTAAATTGTCACACCTTACTGGTAAAATCTGGACTCTGGATATGTCAATTTACCTCAGGGGTTTACTCCGTTCATGCAAGTGTTTAAGAAGTAACAACTTGCACGTCCGCTAGGACCATGACCTAAAGAAATACAGTGCTATTAAATGTTATTTACCAGAAAAGAAATCAAAAACAAACAACTTTATAATCATTACAGCGGTATAGCATCATCGGGCTTTTAGTTCCTCACACGACTGAAGAGATTTAAAAATCACTTGGCTGTGAGTTATTCAAGACGACGGAAACATTCTAATTTGCTAATCGCCTCTGAGAACTGTACATAAAGTTGACGAGTTTTCGTGACCGTGCAGTCGTCCATAATCCTCCCCTGAGATTTTGAGCCTACATGTTCATTAATGCCTAGTAGTTTTTCATGGCCAGCGTTGGAATAGAAGTAATGAACTAAGGGCAACTTGACCTAAGTCCAGCACGTGTTTTCAAGCAGCCTTTGTGTCAGTTGACGCTACTGATGTACTTCACAACTGTGCACTTTCGCCCACAGTTTTGGAGCTGCTGGGCAATGTATTCTAGTTGTCTTTTGGAATTCATTGAATACATAAACCTCATTACTACGAGCTATAACCGGAACCAATGAAAGACTTAAAGACTTAAGAAATGGTATTTGTTGCCACCTCCCTCGGCGCTCAGCACTGAGTGTTAGAACGAGGTAACAGGACAGGTCGAACCGGTGTCAGTATAATGTGACTGTGTGGGATGTCAATGTCTGGCGTCTTTCCCATGATGTTCCAGTGGCGTCAGCCCTCTGGCGGCATGGACACGCCCTGCAACAAGAATACACTATATATATACGTACTAAGGATTGAAAAATTCTTAACTATGTTTCAAAACCTAAGCATAGATACATAGGTACTACGACCAACAAGAAGGAAGAAAAAAATTTCTAGATCATTAAAGAGTTAAGATGTAATCAATGATTCATGTCATTCGCACAAATCATCAGTAGGCCTTGCCCGCTCAGACGCTTCATGTGATTATCAACGTTTCAGCAGTCAGTAATATCGAGTGTTCGAATCCATCTCTCGGTGTTTCGGCTGCGGCTTTCAGTCAGGAGGTTTTACCACTGCCTGACGCCGGTCTGAGGTTTACGCCATGTACATTAGTCCACTTAACAAAGGGCATTAATTACAGCTAGAAAAAAATCTTTTGTGGCATAAATCCGATAAAGTGGAATAGGCTGACGAGATGCCCGTCCAGCAATAGCGATCCTTTCCACTGTTCCTATTCGCACTTCGGAGGAGTATATGTCTGAAGCCAAACACAGCTTTTACGTAGAAACTTAAGACAAAACCGGTACTCGATTATACGGTACAAAGCTGATGTAAAAGACAATTATCGATTCAAACTTCACTTTTGTGAAACCATGTTATTAAACCTATTATATATATAACAGGTAACCGAGATCAATCGCGGATCGGGTCATACAACTGGCAATATAATATTATACATGAACTTGGGTGAAAGAATCACAATGTGTTAAAGGAATCATTCTGCCAAAATATGGCACAATAAAGCCTGCCTTACCGTATAAATATTTATACATTTATATATTTCTCTGTCAAATAAAATCTTTAATACTAGTTTTCAATTTCAGATTTCAAATATCGAAATTATAGGGTACCAAAGAGGTAACAGAGGTGTAAAAAAGTCACTCTTAAAACAGACTTTGAATACAGATGGAAAATTAATTTAATACACTATAATTTATAGAGTCAGAATATTAGTAATCATGACGTAAGTAGCGGAATCTCCGTCAGCTATGACACCAAGTCACATACTGGTGTTTATCGTGGATACTTTGCGTCATCAACATCTCTAAACAGGTCTATTTTTTAAGAGTACATTTTCAGATATAGTTTTCCACGTCTTTCTACTTATGCTTACTTAATTTTTTGTCTCCCTGTTTTAAGAGACCGTGGTGATTCCCGTGATCCTAGATGACCATTACCACATTTGCCGTAACCCAGCCACCATTCGATCTCACTCTGGCGACAATTCCTGTGGACGAAACTAAGATAGCTGGCGGCACGAACTTACGAGCCATTGGTACATTAATATTCCCCAAACAAATGGGGCAGCTTTTTTCAAAGATGTGTTTCGAACCCGTTTTTTTAATTTGTTTTCACGCTAACCAGCTCTGTGTCTGGCCTACATTTTTTCTCTGTGTACGTGATAGCCTGCGCTGGAATTCAGTCGGGTGTTCTCGAGGCTTCTGTGGTTATAAGCTCATGTCATTGTACATAGAGCGTACATTCTGGAAAGATGTACCCATATTGTAAACATGTTTACGAATAAACCATCCAGAATTTTCTTTACATTAGCCTATAAATATGAACGACGAAGTTGTTAAACTCGTAGTCATTTACGTACGTCCACTTTGGCAGGAAGCACTTTGTGAGCTTGTGTTTCGCCACTTGCTATTTGGTGTGAGACGTTCTTTTGGAGCTTGTATCACTCATTGTGCGTGATTACGTTCATTTCATCCCAATTTACCCTTACAGTGACTCTGTGTATATTTCCGAGGAGTGAAACATATATCGCCCGCTGGGCATTACGGACGCTATTGTCAACCCCTCAGCCCAGGAAGCTTGCACCTTGAAGGGGAGTTGAATATCGACCATCGTCGGCGTACCGTGCCCTCTGCTGTTCATCACTACAGGCCTTGTCATCCTTCAGTTCAAGAATTCCGAAGAACTGTGGATTCTATATTTACGCGAACTGACTTGCCTTTAGAAGCCAGAATAGTCCAACCGCATTTGGGATGCTAACATCCGTAGGAAACGAAATGTATTTTTGTAATTATCTGTATTATTTTGTATATCATTATCAGTTGTACTATTTGTCAATTTTGTTTAAATATATGTATTGAACTTATTCAAACGTCTTCCTGTTTCTTTTTTTTGATCTTGTGTAAAGCCTATCGCTGTCTGAGAGTTGAACAAGACATTTGTTTATCAATCTTCCTCTCCGATAGTGCTACCCTTACATATGCCAATAAAAAATTCGTAATCCTGGCTTCAAAATACCATTAGAATTGCACGTGGAACAAAAGTGAACAATGTATCAGCCAAGGCAAACTAATACGATATACATGACGTCATCCCAACATGGCGGCGCCCTGTAGTGTGAGAATGACAACATATCCAATTGTTACATGATTCTTAATAACATGTTGCTTGTAAACGAGCCAGTGACCTTAACGGATGACCTTTGAATGGGGTTCGGCCGAACACGATTGCTCGTGTCTATCTTAGAGCTGATATCTCGTCGTAGGTAGGAAGTAGGATTAGTTCTATTTTAGAATGAGCCACCATCTGCTCTGTTCAACACATGGACTCGGGTCACCCTTCCATAGGCAGCCAAGATATCAATATTCCTGACCAGAATTTTTTCGGCCTCTGTAAACCTGTTAAAGCGCTTCGAGTTTCCACATGAACGATGGTGAATAGTCATGACGCATCGAATCCCAGTCCAATCTTCGCGCACAGCCATAATGGAGGCGAATATAAACTAGATTTTGTCGATGTCGCCTGTTTCTTTTTGACGACTGCTCTCTTATGGCTATGCTCAGTTTGTCGGCTGAACATTCCATCAAAGACAATTCAGTCTTTGTGCTTTGTACCCGTAGACTTTTACATAAAATCTTGGCGCCATGATGTCGAGTGTAAACTAAGGCTTAGTTAATATGGGATAACATCGTCAACCTTATTTTCCCATTAGGAGATTGTCCACCGGCAGTAACGAGATATCACAGGTTAATTAAGTTTTTAAATAGAGTATGTGTTTAGTACTGGAAATTGAAAGGCGTTAGAAGCTGACAACATGCCCGAAAGAGGATTCTTTCTAATTAAAAGTATTTGTATCCCTGTGGAGTTCATGTTTCAAAAGAAACATGGCGTCTGCGAAGAATCCCCCCCAGAAACACCCATAAAAAAAACACAGCAGCAACATCAACAATAGCAACAGACATGGCCATGCGTTATATAAATTATCGTTGTATGAATAAATTGTTGACCTTAGACTGTTGACCGGTATGCCAAAGTATATCGCGAATATTGTTGTCTGATATCTACAGATTCACTGATTTATTCGGTACAGTTTTTAATCCGTCGCTACAGTTTGTAATCATCTGTATGTCACGCATATGCACGGGCAAGTGATGCAGTTATGAGTAGCAGAGTGATTTTTACCCGAATCTGTTGGATGTGATATACTGGTTGACTGCGTATACCTTGCCCATGTCCGGCAAAGGTTCTACACAGTCGACTCTATATTCGATTAGTTTGACAGCGTCGCTGGCGATGCTTTCATTCATTTTTTGGAAGGCCGTTGGACTATACCATAGGATATAGTTTATACATAGTACATTTGTAAAATATAAAAAAAATATGGTTTTCGACTTTTAACTGCCATTTAGTTTTTTTTGAAATACCTTTTAAAAATGTTCGCTGGTATCTTAATTTTCAGTGTTCATCACATCACGTCACATCACTATCCACGGCCTCCTGGTTTGAACATGTTCTCGCCACGATATGGCTGAGATATTGCCGATGTGGCGTTAAGCCATAATCATTCTTTCACTAAGGACATGGGTGATGGTTTATATGTTCCAGATTGATTGAATGATTAAATAAAAGGGAAATGTTTTACCGATTTGTGAACATCAGGATCTTTTCCACGATAAATTGGGATGTACCCGGAACTTGCCATGAATCCCTTTAAGACACCCTGAGAACAACTGTTTAAGTTTATTTTGTCTACACGTTGAACCTTTCCCTTTCTATCTCCACATCTGTTGATTATTCGACTTTCCAGCGTGAAGATGGAATAAACACTTAGAAGCTTCATTTCTATGACCTAAAAGATGTTTTCGATAGTCAAACGCATGCAAGTTTCTTTTCCTATAGACTTGTACATTAAACTAAAGTCCACCAATCAGAATTTAGCGTTGTCTTGTAATGTTCCCATAAGCGAATGTGGCACAACTAGACAGCTGTCAGGTCTTCCGCAACAAAATTCCAGCTAAGTTCCAATATCTCCAGCTGATGTACTCCAATAAACAATCAATTTGAGTGAAAAGTCTCAGAGTTAATGTAATACGTGTGGCAGACAATTTGTAGGCTGTTCTGGTTGTCTGTGATAGGAATCCAAAAGCAAGGAATCACTGAACGAAGTCATTAGATTGTCTGGTATTCACATAAATAAAACATACACGAAGTCTGCGGGTTGATGTAAATAATCATTTCCAGGGAATAGGCAGGTTTGTCGGATAACATGGTATGAAGATGAAAGACATTTACAGTCCATGGGTGAAGTTGAAGTTTAGATGGGTGAAAATATCGTTTCATTAGTCCATTATCATTGAACACAGAAATGACTTACCGGTTTTGGCAATAAATTCAGTGGGTGAGGGATATATAATTTATTGCCCTCTGTCCAAAGGTTAGTACGTTTTAGCCAAGAATTTATCACTAGAACTAAGTCGTTGTTAATGCTGCTTGTCAATCGTAAATCAGCAAAATCGCACGATCGAATCTTGGAATCGTTAGTTCCACTGTGACTTTTTGTCCAGAGGTTTGTCTGAAACCTGCATGATAAAAGGCGGTAATGAGCTAACTGGGACATAAAGCATGCCAGAGAAAGTGAAGAAAAAAAGTACACCCGAGAAGTTTAATTGAACAGGGTCAGTATTCCTTTTTTAGCTCGCCAGCGCAGAGCAATGACACAGGAATCTTTCAGCAATGCTTTCAATCGCTGTGAGCTCAAGCCCAGCCCATGCTAGCTTCTTCTCCGGCCGAACGTCGGAAGGTCCGCCAGCAACCCGCGGATGGTGGTGGGTTTCAGCCGAAATCTGCCAGGCATTTTCTCTCCCGCCAGAATGTCACAGGTGAAATACTCTTGGGTATGGCGTAAAACAACCATCAAATAAATAAATAAACGGTTTTCTGTGGTATATAAACAAGGCACAAAGGCAAAACAAAAACCCAAAATAAGATATTCATACCAGGGGCAGTGAGTGAGTTGGAAAAAGTATTTGCCAACCCGACTAAAATGCTGAAGCACTGGATTTGCGGCTATCTGTTGAAACACACCCAGCGTCATGGAGGTAACATCTGTATCTTTGCCCTGAAATGTAGTTCGTTTCAAGGTCCTTTATGCGAAAGAACCTATACCTCTAGTGAAAATTTACCTCTCGTCAACTACACCTCTAGTTTTCTAGTTAATACAAAACTCATGCTATGTATGTATGTGTGTATGTATATATGTATGCAAAGCACAAAAACGGATGTGACGTCATTGGTCATCAAAAGCACTGAACAATCAAATGCTCCTATTGCATTTTAATGGGCTAAAAATATAACAAAGAAAAATAAATCAAACTTTATCAGCGTCACAACTACAAAGGTGACCTCCCGCTTTGTGGTTTCTCCCAGTCTTTATATTTATTTATTTATTTGATTGGTATTTTACGCCGCACTCAAGGATATTTCACTTATAACACGACGGCCAGCATTGTGGCGGGAGGAAACCGGACAGAGCCAGGGGGAAACCCACGACCATCCGCAGATTGCTGATAGATCTTCCAACGTACGGTCAGGGAGAAAGCCAGTATTAGCTGGACTTGAACTCACAGGGACCACATTTGTGGGAGGATTGTTAGTCATTACGCTGCGCTAGCGCGCTAACCAACCCCTAGCTGGTATACACTGCTGGTTAACGTGAGCTGCAAATTTGATAATTTAAATTCTTTAAGGCACATGGCACAATTGCCGGTACAAGATCTATGCATTCAGTCCCTGAGGCCACAAATGGCAACGAGATTTCCTTCATATATGTAAACACGAAATTGTCAAATAACCAAAGTGGCTCGATCCCAGAGTACACTTTATGTAATTAGGCACAGATTTGGAACAACTACGTTTAACTTTGTGACACAACCTCCTTCTTAAGAGGAATTTGTACACACAATTTAGCTGTGCCACAATCACAATTTTAATCAAAAGTTGTTTTCGGATATAGATTTTCACTTACAACCTGATATTCAGCCGCCACGTTCGACTAGCCGGGAATCGTTTGTATTCTGAATCTAAATGTCTGCAGAATGAGAGACCACCTCATCAAAGTAGAGTTGTTGAGCTTCGTCTTCCTCAGGCCGATCAGAAGTTGGTGATCTGTGTGCTGGACAAATAATAACCAAGCTTTTGCGTTCTGTTGTTGAGTAACGAGTCTCCCGTGCTTACGTATACAACTGGATGCAACTCTCTGTCAAATGTTTGCTACAAGACGCTAACAAGTCCAGTTTCTGTTCCATCTGTCCAAAGAAGGAAAGTCCTGTCGAACACGGACAACCACGGTATAGACTTTCTTATTAGCGCATTCTTAAGGATCCTGACTAATCACCACACACAACAACATTGGTCGGTCCCTTGGCCATGGCAGCAAAGTTCGGGATAAACTTTTCATAATTTACGAAACCTAAAAATGAATTTACTTGCTTCTTTGTGGCCGGGCGAGAGGCCTTCAGGACTTTGTCTACCTTGATACTCTCTGGTTTCAACAACCCCAACCACACTCCATGGTCCAAATACTCCAGAGAAGAAAACCCCACAAAACACTTGGATGGCCTAGCAGTCAAATTGTTTTTTGCAAAGTAGAAAACACACCTGAAGACAAGAACATGCCCTTGCCAAGTTTTAGTGGACATAATATCATCAATGAAACTCTGAGCCTGACATATATCTTTGAGCAGTTAACGCATTATTCTATTGAAAGTTGCGAGTGCGTTACATAGGCCAAAGGGCATCTTCGCAACCTGGAATAAGCTATCGGGCCTTGCAACTACCGTTTGGCTCTTGCGCTGTCCACTAAAGGAATTTGCCACCAAACTTTACTGGGGACTATTTCACTGAAGAACTTACACTCTGCTAACTTTCCAATTACCGTTTAGAACCATCTTTCTTATACAGCTACGGTAACAACCCAGGAGCAATAGGGGGATTCTGACGGCTCTATCACATCCAACTCAAGCATCTTTGCAACCTCTTCCTTAATTCTAGACTCCGTAGCCTGGGGAACTTGGTAGGGACGTGCCTGAATGGGCTGCTCGGTTGTGAGCTTGATATCATGGCTAATGCCATCAGTATCACCCGGTTGTTATGTTAACACATGAAGAAAATAATTCAGCAGTTGTTTTATTTCCGCCCTCTTCTCCAAATTAAGGTATTCATTGACAACTACATCCGAAACACCCTCGCCTACATCTAGAGAGACGGTCTGAAAAAGCTCTGGCTCACACTCCTCAACTTCAGACTCTGTAACAACACTGAACAAACCCATTACCGGTTGTTCGTCCCATCCTCGATATCTTTTGAGCAGATTTGTATGAAAGGTTTTCACCTTCTTTCCAACTTCGGTCCTATAAATCACCCTCACCAATTCGTTGGAGCATTCTGTAAGGGCCTTTGCATTGCATCACGAACTTGTTTTTACGACTTGGAAGGAGTACAAACACCTCATCACCCTGGGACATTACACGCGACGTAGCTTTTTTGTCATACTTCTGACGATACCGGTCTGAATTACGACAAAACTCGTCTCGAGCAAAGGGCACAAGTTTCCTCTAACCCATCGCGTAAGCCAAGGACGTACTCGTATGTGGTTCTAACACTTCCTGCGTCCACTGCTCCCTAAGAATGCTCATGGGGCCCCAAACTGTACGACCATAGGGGCAGTCGAAGCGACAGAACCCTAGACTGGCTTCGGTCCGTCTCAATCAGTACGTGTTGGTTAGCGCGCTGGAGCAGCGTAATGACTTAGAAGTCCCCCAACAATGCAGTCGTTGTGAGTTCAAGTCCAGTTCGTGCTGGCTTCCTCTCCGGCCGTACGTGGGAAGATCCTCCAGCAACCTGCGGATGGACGTGGGTTTGCCCGGTTTCCTCCCACCATAATGCTGGCCTCCGTCGTATAAGTGAAATATTCTTGAGCACGGCGTAAAACACCAATTAAATAAATAAATAAATAAATAAATTAAAAGTGCGTACGTCTTTTACTTAAGGGTCTTTCTTCCGCTTACTGCTACCCACAAAACCTTCAGCGTTATCCCTCAGCCGATGGAGTTAAATCCAGGCTGATTAACGCGGGCACATTCCCTATTACCCAGCCATATACTCGACTTTGCATGCCCACGGCCTTAACCCTTCCTGTCAAGTAAGGGAGCCTAACTCTCACATTAGCCTCTGGGAAGTCACAATCCTACCATCAATCATTACACACTGATGAATGGTTCCCGTCAGCGCTTGGAAGTCAACCAAGCTAGACTTTACAACATCATATCCGCACTCACTATCCCTAAGGCCTGTGCAAGGTTTACCTTCTACTTCTGTATCACAGACATAGGCTTTCCACATTGTACCCAGTCGGCTGGACACAAACTTCACTTACTAGCGGGACATCCTGGCTACATCTCAGAACACTACCTGACGTCATTCCCACCGTTTGAAAATTTTTGGTACTGCTTAACTTTGTTTTGAGAGGTCCTACAGTTCTTAAAGAGATGGTTTGTTTTACCGCACAGGAAACAGTTTTTTTCAACACGGCCATCATTACTTGTCACTTTCATTTTCAGAGACCTTGTTATTTCAGCATTCACAACTTCACTCTTTGCATTCTCTCTAGCCTCCAAATAGTGATTGGCCAAGTTGACAATGTAATCAATCGTCTTAGTGTCCCTCTCTCGCAAAAGCAAGGACAACGGCTTTGAGCTGTTCTCTTAAAATTACTCTCTCAAAATGACATCTTTCACCGACTCCTGCGTTTTATCAACACCCGCCTGCTCCACCCAACGATCAAAATAGTTGCAAGTTCATACTGCTAACTAATGCGCAATCTCGTCCTTAGACATGCGAGACGTACGAAATTTCAGTCCAAACCCCTCTTCGGTTAACTGATACCGTCTCAATAAAGCCATTTTTAACCTACCGTAGTTCGGTGAATCTCCCGGCGCCATACGTGAGTATACTTCCAAGGCCTTGCCCTGTAATAAAGCGCTCAGATTAGTAGCCCAATCTTTCCTTTCCCATTCCCAAATGCAGCGTGTCTTTCAAATCGTTGCGGGTAAGAATCGACATCATCTTTGTTATCATCAAAAACCGAAAGTTTAGGGACGGATGGCTTTACAGTACTGTGGTGTTCAAACTTTACCGTCTACTCTTTCCCTAATTTGGCTTGTGCTAACTCTAGTTCTTTTCTACGCTTTCCCCTTTCTTCCTGACGTTTCTCCCTTTCCAATGCCCCCCCCACACACACACGATTTTAACCTCTTTATTTCTTTCTTGCTCTATCTGATCTCTCTCCGTCACCCATTTAAGTAACTCGTCACCCGATAGACCCATCTGCACCCCACAGTTGTGAAATTATACTCAGCTACCGTGTGTCAATCTGGTTAAGTATCATGGCAAGCTCGCCAATGTAACAAGGTTTTTCAGAAATGTGCTAAGGCCACCTTTGCTAATAACAACAAACACACATACATTTTCATACATTTACTGACAACATTAAATACAGAAATTCGTTGGTGACTTTACGCATGCATGCGCTACTAATACTCAGACAATTTTAACAATACAGATACAAGTTCAACAGACGTAAATGGAGGCCATCTCTTCGAGGGTACGCTATCTATGGTAAGTACAACTGTCCACTACCCGCTCTATTTTCCTGGCTTTCGCCACTGTCCATCCCGATTCCAGCCACTGCTGATGTTACATAAGCCTGTGCGACATCAAGTCCACGCTTGACGCCACCAGGTCGTGTAGACTGGTGAAATTCCCTCCAGACCTCAGAGGAATTCTGTCGTTCTCACATCTGGCTCGAGCCCTTCTTCATCGCCGCATCTACTAAAGTGACCTCTCGCACTGTGGTGTCCACCAGGATTTATACACTGCTGGTGCACGTGAGCTGCAAATTTGATGATTTAAATCCCTTAAGACCCATCGCACTATTACCGGCAAAACACTGTGCATTTAGTCACGAAGGTAACAAAAGGCAACGATTGTCATATATACAAGTAAATACGAAATGGTCAAATAAGCAAAGTGACTCAATCCTAAAGGCGCGCGGGCGCAGCGTATGGACCGAGGAGCCTCCCACCAATGCGGTCGCTGTGAGTTCAAGTTCAGTTCTTGCTGGCTTCTTCGATGGGCGTGGGAAGGTCTACGAGCAACCTGCGGATGGTCGAGGGATTCCCCCAGGCTCTGCCCGGTTTCCTCCTACCATAATGCTAGCCCTTTTGCCAACTATCGCACAGTCGGTGCTGCTCTGGTTTTACTCTCTATGCTGTAGTCTTTTCGATTGTACTTTTGTATAAACCGGAATTCTGCTGGTGAATTAAGAATGCTCAAGGCCTTGTCCCTCTGCCTGATTTTTTGAGTAATTCTAAATCAGCGACGTCTAGCATAGTTACATGAACAGTTGTAAAGAGACTCTACGTGAAGTAAATTGATAGGAGTCCGGATTTCAGCGGTAACATGTTACCATTTCCAAAATATCACAGTGTCGTCGCTCCTCTGGTTTTATTCACTGCGCTCCAGCCTTTTCTATTGTAGTCGTAACTTCGAATCCTTATCAGTATGGCGAGGTTTATAGCCAAAACTTCTAACGCAGTGGACTAAAGTGCATTCTTCTCATTGGCCGCTGATCACTGATGTCACAAGCTCGATTTCGGCTGCGACTTTAAGTCAGACGGTTTGTTCTGTTACAAGGTGCATGAAGGGCACTGGCTTTTACTGGGGTCTATTTCATCGAGAAAGCTAATCGAGGTCGTATACTGGAAAACTTCCAATCCAAAATACAAATGAAAGGAATAAAGCAGTATTCCACTAAAGAAATGGTAGTGCAGAAATACAGCTAGCTGAACAAAAAATAGAGTAAGCTGAAAACATGTGCAGGGTTACATGTCAAAGCACCACCTGGATTCACATCGAAGAAGATTATAGAGACAAAAGGAATTAGCAATTCGCACTAGGAAGTAAAAGTAAATAGCCTATGCGGCTAATCTGTGTAAACGCGTAGGGTATAATTTCTACCCCCTCGGAATTCTTCAACAGGAATTACATAATCGTGCGATCCATTTCGAAGCAACGATTTAGGCTTCACGTAGGAAATAAAATAATCCCGAAGGTGCTGTGCAAGGTGGCTTTTCCCATTACATAACGGTACATACATTGATATAAATGGTCGAAAAAAAATGGAAGGCCGGTGTTTTTGTTTCTGTTATTGATAACATGGCTTGTTGCTCTGGGCCCTGTTTGTGAATATATCACTGATACATATCAATGATATTTTTGCATTTTACCTAAATTGAAAGACATAGCTTCGTGACTCTATATTTGGATGACTTTGTTGTTTTAATGGAAAACTGAGAACCTTGGTCGTACAAACATACGACAAAATGGATAAGGACTGGCGACCAGTGGAAGTCAAAGGGAGCAGCTGTCCAGATCTTCTAGGCAGATGGCCTGAGACAAGAGGGAAAAATTGTGATTCATCAGGGAACAGAATGCTCTCTGTATACTCCTAACGGATATTTATATGCCTTCAGGCGGATAAATCTTACGGGTGTTTTAGAACTATAATACGCTAACGGTTTAACTCCACAAACAATAATGAAAGGAAAATGAAATATTTTAGGAAGCGTAACAATTCAAGGCTTTTAGTATCAAAACGTGTTAAAAAAAAAAGAACATATCCCAAGAGATTCTCAATAAGAGATTTCAATAAGCGAATAAACTGCGAAGCACTAACTAACCATGACAGAAGGTATTTTTATCTGAGTGCTATACCCATCATATACACAAAGAACTTAATTAAGCCCCCGTCCACCCCACCCCCGGTTTTCACTGTGGCGATTTTGTAGACATGCGATTAATGTTCTTCTGTATCAAAAGAGTGTAAAATGTGATTGGTTGTGAACCGTGTGATCCTTTGGCTCAAGAAAAACAACCAAAGGATTGAAATCCACATGTTTAGTGATAACACAATTCCATATCTGTCATCACTGGTTGGTTTCCTCTCACGATAATGATGGTGGCTGTCGTATAAGTGAAATGTTCTTTAATACGGCATAAAACATCAATGTAATAAATAAATAATTAAATAAATCATCACTGGTTTGGATGTGAAATAATGGCTTTACAAGTATGGTTCTGCAGTGAGCAGTGTTGAAGCAGTGATTGAAATTACTCAGTAAAGGCGTCATTTCGTAGGTCCTAAAACGTTTTACATCAATATCGGGTGTATTCGCCGTGTACCTGGATGACAGCCTGAATCTTTCTCACACCATCAGCGTTCTGATCTTCTTAAGGGGACGTCGCTGCCATTCCTCGTGCAAGGCAGGCTCCAATTAGGGCAGACCATGTACTGGTGGATCGCCTGCTTACACACGACGGCCAGTCAAATCCCTGACACGCTCCAGAGGGTTGAGATCGGGGCTTATTGCAGACCAAGGAATCAAGAGGCCGACAGGTTGTATGTTGTTATGCTAAGAACCCGGGCTTTGAAATATTCTATTTTATTCTTTCATTTGTTTTTGCGCTGACTGGATCAGTGACTGATCTAGATATTGACCAATGTATACGTTATGGCCTGCCCTGTGGTTTCTGTGTTCTAGAGGTTTCTGTGTTTATGAATTTCATGTCATTGTACATCCTGGAAAGATGTTCCGACGTTGTAAACATCTTTACGATCACACCATCCAGAATTTTCTTTACGTTAGCCTATAAATATGAGGAAATTGTAAATGAGCAGTCACATGTACTTAATTGCACGTCCACTTGAGGATTTCGGAATTTATTGTAGCTCGCCTTTCGGGCCATTCGACATCGTCATTTTGTACTCCATTTTTTTGCACGTAGTGCTTTGTGAGCTTGTGTATCGCCACTAACTCTTTTTTAAGACGTTACTTTGGAGCTGTTGAGTGTCTCTTTGTGCGATTACGTACTTGTCATTCCAAATTATACTGGAAGTGATTGTTGTGCCAAGTCCAGGGACTGAAACATGTGAAAATGTATGAGCGCTGAATAAAACCACCCACTACCGTTCATTACTTGGAGGCCAGTGTCATTCTTTGATTCAAGAGTTCCCATGAAGTATGGATTTCAATTTACGTGAACTGACTTGCCTTTAGAAGTTCGATATTCCAACAGGATTTGGACGGTAATCTTTTAGAAACTATGTAGTTTGTAGTTAGTTCTTGTGTAATATTGTAAGTTGTACTGTTTGTGTATTTTGTTCAATTATACGTATTAGATTTATGCACGCGTCTTCAAGTTTCTCTGTTTGATCTTGCGTAAGGCCTTTCGCTGCCTGATTGTTGAACAAGCCATTTGTTTATCTTTTTTCCTGTCCAATAGTGGTACCCTTACAGTGTCATAAAAGATGAAATTATGTCCGTAGCAGATAAGCCTGCACAAGTTACCCATTGGTGGATCCTTCCCAGATGCTGGACCCCATGTGCCCTACGATAAACACGAAGAAGAGCAGATTCTGTCATGGACGCTATTTTGTTCGGTTCGTAATGCAAAGTAAAACATTTTTCATGTTCTTATGCCATAAGTCAAAAACATGCATGTAGTAATTTAGAGTGTTTTTCATATAAACACTAACGGTCGTCCAGATGAAAGGAGCGAACTGGATCTATGATATCATCTTTCAAATGGGTTAAATGTCTAAAATAAAGCTAAGCAAGTTTCCCAAAGACCCTTTTTTTAAACTGCCGCTGGCACTGAGAATGACGTGGTGAATGAAATGATTAAAGATTACAAAATCCCTGCCTCGTCCGTGTATGGAGACAATGTTTAGGTGTCATGGAGTGCAGGCAGCGGGTTATGGATTAAATGATTTTCACAGATGAAGGTAGTTTCCTGAGAAAAAATATAGCCAGTAATTTGGCGGGTAGCTAAAAGTCACGGACGAAATATCTTAAAAAATGACACCGACATGTGATCGCAGTGTGGGAATATTTGGTTGTGCTGTGATCTGCACTCTACACTATGCAATGTAGCCATATTTACGGAATCAGAGTTATTTATTTATTTATTTGATTGGTATTTTACGTACTCAAGAATATTTCGCTTATACGACGGCATTATGGTGGGCCGAAACTGGGCAGAGCTCGACCATCCGCAGGTTACTGGCAGACTTCCCCACTTATGTAGGCAAGTGCTTCTAACTGAAGTAGAACTGCAGTTCAAAAATACTAAAACATACTTAGTCAATAACAAGTAACAGCAATCTGCTCGTTTCTTTCTTGTTGTCATGCACGCGTAACTGCAGCAAACTTGTGTGTATGTCACAATCACAATACTCCAGACGTACAAGCTTTTAGTATAGCTCCTATATAAGGCATTGATAATCTTCTAACCGGTAATTTATTTTCAAACGTTGTTGTACTTTGGGAAGTAACTTGATAATCTTCTAACCGGTAGTTTATATTCAACTGTTCTTGTACTTTGGGAAGTAACTTGATAATCTTCTAACCGGTAGTTTATATTCAACTGTTCTTGTACTTGGGGAGGTAACTTAATAATCGTCTGACCGGTGGTTTATATTCCACTGTCGTACTTTGGGAAGTAACTTGATAATACTAAGCGGTAGTTTATATTCAACTGTTCTTGTACTTTGGGAAGTAACTTGATCATCTTCTAAAATGTAATTTTACTTTCAAACGTTGTTGTACTTTGGGAAGTAACTCGATAACTTTCTAACTGGCAGTTTATACTCAACTGTTGTTGTACTTGGGAGGAACCATAAGCAATACCAAAGATGCACTGAAGATTTTATGCGTCTCGTGCTCTCGAGGACATATTACGCGTTTGTTAAACATATTATATAATATTATCTGCTACACCCCGCCAATAAGAAAGAAAGATAATGGCGTCTGAATGGAAACGGATTATATAGTCTCTCAAATGGTTTTACTAGCCTAAGTATTGTAAATATACGACTGACTTTACCGGAGCGAAGACGACGTTTTCTCTTTGCATCTACAAAACTGGCCGCTGTAAAATACGTCCTCTGAAGCCTTTACCGCCATCGATAAATAACGAGAGGCGTCAACTTTGGTGCCAAAAGCTTTTTCGTAGGAGGTGTCAAAATAAGACACTGTGACTCTTCCACTTTCTATCAAACCTTCACGAATGATTGTTACTGCGGCTCACATGCAGGTAAGCCTTCTTATAACCATTTCCATGAGGCGATGACGGCCAATTCATCTGTTTAACGAGCTCGTTGTAATGGCCGAACCTAAACTGGAATGGGCGTAACGTTAGTCCGAATGGGATACGTCATAATGACCTTTGCAAATCGATTCTGGATAAATTCAGGTATTATCTACTAGGATACCGTTGCCTCTTCCAAAATTTAATGGTCAACTTTTAATTGAAGGGACTAATTTAGGAAAAGAATATGATCCTTTCAGAAATACAGTTCCGGAAAAATCTGACATGAAGTTTGATAAAAACCATTGGTATCAGTATCACGTAAAAGGTAGGCAAACTATGTACTGTGAGAAAAAGGACAGCGAGTTTCAGGACGATGATCAATATGTTATGTATACCTCCGTGGAATTCAGCAAAATAGAATCAGCTAGCTGCCATCTATCTTTACATGATGTCGTAAGCATCACGTGGAAAACGATAGCCCTGAATACTACAGAACAACTGATGACACTTCAGCCGATGGCCCTTTTTTTAAATTATACAACCTTTACTTTCAAGATTGTTAAAATGGTAAATATATATATTTACATATATATATATATATATATATATATATGGACTTCTAAATATTTATTGTAACTGTTTTTGTTCTTTACCGGCTTGAATTACTACGCCCTGCTCCCTCCATGTTATGTTCATATCTATGAGGTCTCCACAGGGCGGGTGCTTTTGTATTGAAATTTCTTCCTGGCCGGTTGCGATAATTTTCGACACCCTTCGATCAGATAAGACTGTACGATGAGATTGTTCAAGTCCAAATCACGTACATGCAAAGCGTAAAACATTGGCCATCCAAGTATTTATTGTTTCTGTCATGGATAACTTGGTCTGTTTCTTTGCGACGTGCTCAGGAATATTTTACTGAGATATCGATCTACACCATTTTTTCTATTTTAGTTAATATAAAGGACATAGCTACATTCGTGTGACTCTCTTTCTGGTGACTTTGAAACTTTTTAAAGGAAAGCTGAAAGGTTTGATTCTAAACTCAAAACGTTAAAACCGACATTCATACACCAGCCTTCTACCAAAATGGGCGTTCCGGGTCAACAATCGGAAGACCAGTCCTCAAAAACGACAAGTAACACAAACCATCAAAGATCTAAGAAAGTATATAAAATATAAGAAAAAAAACAGGCCGGATTCATGGAAATAGAAGCAGTAAACAGTTTGCAATTGTGATGAAAATACCTAAGGAATATTATAGGCGGGTGAAAAAAAAATCAGTATCCGAATCATGTACCATTTTAGTATATTTGGTGTCATTAATCAAATAGGTATCTCAGTTGCCCTTTGATTGCAATTGTTTATGTATGAAACGTGGCGACCACACTCAACACGATGAACAAACGACCCCTAGACCCGGGTTAAACGGAATTAGATACAATTACAAGACAGAGTCCCTGAACACTCCGTCTGTATTTAGGAGTAAGAGAGGCGTTCTCATTGTAAAATTTAAGAATATTGAAGAGTGAAGGCATTTGATTGAATGTCATTGATACGCTAGTTTTTGTTGTAATAACTTGTGACGTTGATTGAAATCATCACACAACACACAGGATCTAACAGATGCTACCAGGCGAGATATGTGCACGGCATATGCAGGACCATTCCGTATATTGCTATCCAAGTAGGGATAATTCACAACATCTAAATCGAAACTATCCCTCTTGTCGTAAAGTCGGGGCGACAGGAAACCATTGTCGTCTTTGTACAGGTACAAGTTCAAACAAGTAGCACTATCTGGCGAATCCAGTGAAGATGTGTGTATATCTTTCACAGCCTTTGTTATATAAGGGTTGTTTGCAGCCAGGAAATCATCAATATACCGTTTGGTTAATAAGAAAGATCGAGCCTGATGAAAATTACCCTCTAATAACTTGTGCTTATAGTCGTGTTCATACGAGAACAGGTATAGGTCTGGCAAAAGTGGAGCACAGTTTGCACCCATCGGATTACCTATATACTGTTGATAAATGCTTTCCGCAATTTTCACACAAATATTAGTAATGAGAAATTCAAGTAACTCAATAAACAACGAGACATGTCATCAATGTCGTTAATGAAACATACATGTCAGGTACTCTTATGTGTCTCTCTTCCTAATGCCGTTTAAACTGTTTACTGGAAAGCCGAAAGCTTTGATTCTAGAAACAATCCACAAGATCAGTATGAACGTTAAGCTTGCTGTGTATGTATCAGCTCTTCTGAGCAGGTGGTCTGAGCAAGGATTGAAAACCGTGATTTATCGTGGAGCAGAATGCTGTCTGTATAACTCCTAAATACTGTTATCTGGACGAAACTCTCAGCAGTACATAAAAAGCTTCAATAGAATAACTGGCACACTGATATGCCTGACAAATATGCGGTGTTTTTCAGGGCAGAGAACGTATTACCAGGCTTGTATTTCGTTATTCGCGTTTTTTTTTTCTCCTATGACCCAATCTGTCCGCTGATGCCACAAGCATATTTGCTGTAAGTCAACAAAGCTTCCCAAATCTCTATCACACTATACGTATTCAAAATTGACCCACTCTCGAGGCATCATTTTCATGTAGCACACAACCTTCTTGGTTCACGGATTTTAGGCTGGGTTAAATGCATCCAGCGGATGGGTCGCCTTTTTGTGAAATCGGCGACGCTATGAATTTCATTCTAGTCACCAGTAATAGCTGTTAGAGTATTACAGCGCTTTCACTCAACTAAAAACTGTCTACGCCTGATGTTACTTGGGCAAAACTGCTGCCTTAAGCCAGTATCCTTATTCCTGGTTAAACGGCCTAATCTTCATTGTTCGACTTTCTCAGATTGTATCAGGCGATCGTCCAAGCATAGGCGCCATGACGGCCTATGTAAACTAAGCCTGCTAGTCTGGGATAACTCACACAGTCTTTATTCTCCTTTACATTCAAGTCAATCGCCAATTACACGATATAATCTACCAATTAACCGTTTCCTTAGAAGCTGTATTTCTGTCCGCAACAGATAAGCCGAGACAAGCTGTCCACAAATCTGTGCCGGGCGAGGCTTTCTATTCAGATGCTTGAATCTTGTGTATTCTTTCTATGACAAACATAAAGGCGTGCGCTTTCCTTCAGATATGTGCGTTTTTTTTTATATTTTCGTAATCTCATTTCAAAACCACGTTGGGTTACGATCTTTTTGGACATACTGAACTTACATAACCGCGATCTTTATCGGGAAGCCTGTGTGTTTACCCGTGGGCCACTCCTAAGCGAAATGTTGAAGGAACAACGATGGCGTGATTTGTGAGCGTTTGCACCTATGTATCCACCTTCTAGGAAAGACTGGAGACTCTTTTTGGAAATCGTTATGGAGTTGCTCATCCCTAAGTAAGAATTGTCTGTAGTCTATAGCATGACGTCATTTATGGAGTAAAAAAAAACAAACAAACAAAAAAAAAACATCACACAAGAAGTCGTAGAAACATATCACAGACGTATCTTCTCAGCCCCAAAACATTATCCTCAATCGTGTTTAAAAGCTTCAAATACCAGAAAGTAAAACACGATTATAATAATTATTGGGGGCTTGGATAATCCCCCCATTTTTGTAATTCATTTTGTAATGTTGCCAGTTAGGGTGAAATACTGTCGATGTGGTGTTCACCCTCAATCTATCCTTGTGAAAGATATCCTATGTCTCCAATTTTTACTTCTTTTAATTTTTACATCATCATTTTTAAAATGAAATGATCTTAATCTCAGGACTGACTCCAGTTTTATCCCACATAGCTTTCAAGTCATAAAAGAATCTTTCTTTTTATAATACAACTCAGTTGCCTAGGAGTTCATTAGTCCGATATGTTCCATGCCATTTTTTTTAAGCAAAACGTTTCATGTTTTCATGCCATTTACAGTAAATACATAGAAAAATGAGAAAAAAGTCTTTTTACATCCACACCAACGGTCTTACAAAATATTATAATCTATCCTTGGTGAAATTTGTAAATAAAACTCAGCAGATCGCCCGAGGATCTTTGGGGGGAATTGTCGTTGGCAATAAGTAATTTATGGCAAATAAAAGCATTACGGATTACAGTTTCTGCCTTGAAATTGAAATCGTTAAATGACTCACACCTTTTCAAAAGAAATTAAGTTTCATGAAAGGAATAAATAGCCAAAAACACGTAAACAGCAAAAGTTGACGGACCAGATGTAAAAAAAAAAAGCACAACGTGTGGACATTACCCATTATTGTGATCTGCATTCCACTCTGTACAATATAGCCCTCGTTATAAATGATCAGCTCTGTAACCCACAGCAGGAGGGAGTGGAGTAAGGGCAGATTGGGGTCAAACTTCTGCTTCCGAGGGTCAGGCCGACAAGAAATACCGTGTGCAACGCGTGGATCCGCTGGGCTTGCACATCTGACAAGTTTGTCAATGACAACATAACTCATTCCAACATTATACGAAAGAGAGAGAGAATTTCTGATATGCACCGATTATTTGTCTTTGTGTCCAATCACCACGAAAGAATATTACTGCTTCTGCTCTGGTAGAACTAAGCCATTTCAGAGCTTCGGCTCTGGTAGAACTAAGCCATTTCAGAGCTTCGGCTCTGGTACAACTAAGCCATTTCAGAGCTTCGGCTCTGGTACAACTAAGCCATTTCAGAGCTTCGGCTCTGGTACAACTAAGCCATTTCAGAGCTTCGGCTCTGGTACAACTAAGCCATTTCAGAGCTTCGGCTCTGGTACAACTAAGCCATTTCAGAGCTTCGGCTCTGCCACAACTAAGCCATTTCAGAGCTTCGGCTCTGGTACAACTAAGCCATTTCAGAGCTTCTGCTCTGGTACAACTAAGCCATTTCAGAGCTTCTGCTCTGGTACAACTAAGCCATTTCAGAGCTTCGGCTCTGGTACAACTAAGCCATTTCAGAGCTTCTGCTCTGGTACAACTAAGCCATTTCAGAGCTTCTGCTCTGGTACAACTAAGCCATTTCAGAGCTTCGGCTCTGGTACAACTAAGCCATTTCAGAGCTTCGGCTCTGGTAGAACTAAGCCATTTCAGAGCTTCGGCTCTGGTACAACTAAGCCATTTCAGAGCTTCGGCTCTGGTACAACTAAGCCATTTCAGAGCTTCGGCTCTGGTACAACTAAGCCATTTCAGAGCTTCTGCTCTGGTACAACTAAGCCATTTCAGAGCTTCTGCTCTGGTACAACTAAGCCATTTCAGAGCTTCGGCTCTGGTACAACTAAGCCATTTCAGAGCTTCGGCTCTGCCACAACTAAGCCATTTCAGAGCTTCGGCTCTGGTACAACTAAGCCATTTCAGAGCTTCGGCTCTGGTACAACTAAGCCATTTCAGAGCTTCTGCTCTGGTACAACTAAGCCATTTCAGAGCTTCGGCTCTGGTACAACTAAGCCTGCTCTGGTACAACTAAGCCATTTCAGAGCTTCGGCTCTGGTAGAACTAAGCCATTTCAGAGCTTCTGCTCTGGTACAACTAAGCCATTTCAGAGCTTCTGCTCTGGTACAACTAAGCCATTTCAGAGCTTCTGCTCTGGTACAACAAAGCCATTTCAGAGCTTCTGCTCTGGTACAACTAAGCCATTTCAGAGCTTCGGCTCTGGTACAACTAAGCCATTTCAGAGCTTCGGCTCTGGTACAACTAAGCCATTTCAGAGCTTCTGCTCTGGTACAACTAAGCCATTTCAGAGCTTCTGCTCTGGTACAACTAAGCCATTTCAGAGCTTCGGCTCTGGTACAACTAAGCCATTTCAGAGCTTCGGCTCTGGTACAACTAAGCCTGCTCTGGTACAACTAAGCCATTTCAGAGCTTCGGCTCTGGTAGAACTAAGCCATTTCAGAGCTTCTGCTCTGGTACAACTAAGCCATTTCAGAGCTTCTGCTCTGGTACAACTAAGCCATTTCAGAGCTTCTGCTCTGGTACAACAAAGCCATTTCAGAGCTTCTGCTCTGGTACAACTAAGCCATTTCAGAGCTTCGGCTCTGGTACAACTAAGCCATTTCAGAGCTTCTGCTCTGGTACAACTAAGCCATTTCAGAGCTTCGGCTCTGGTACAACTAAGCCATTTCAGAGCTTCGGCTCTGGTAGAACTAAGCCATTTCAGAGCTTCGGCTCTGGTACAACTAAGCCATTTCAGAGCTTCGGCTCTGGTACAACTAAGCCATTTCAGAGCTTCTGCTCTGGTAGAACTAAGCCATTTCAGAGCTTCGGCTCTGGTACAACT
Source organism: Acanthopleura granulata (assembly GCA_016165875.1). NCBI lineage: Eukaryota > Metazoa > Mollusca > Polyplacophora > Chitonida > Chitonidae > Acanthopleura > Acanthopleura granulata. The sequence goes on from JABBOT010000016.1 coordinate 4,673,888, forward strand.
AAGCCATTTCAGAGCTTCTGCTCTGGTACAACTAAGCCATTTCAGAGCTTCTGCTCTGGTACAACTAAGCCTTTTTCTAGGGAAATAAATTATATTATGGCTAAAAGGATTCCTTGACTTCACCGTGGCAAAAATGACATCGCTCCTACACATTTACATCTCATTTCATCATGTCTAGCTTGTAACCCGGAAGAAAAATGAGGGATGCCACTATCTGGGCGCCGAAAGCTTTATGGCCGTTGCTAATGAGAAGAGACTTTGGAGGTTCTATGATCAAACTTTTCGGGTAATGCTTCGTCTTTCAACCCTATCCCCATGAAGGGCCATTAGTAATGCCTCGATACAACTAAGTCTTCTTATAACCATTTCCTTAAGGCGAGGCCCTGATTGACCATGTAACAAGCTCATTGGGAGGACCGGCAACTACACAACAACGTGCTGGACGTTTATCCGAAGGGTATACGCCTTATCGACCTTTGTAAATTGTTTAAGAGTTAATTTCGGTGTTGTCCAGTAGGACACAGTTGACTTTTATCGAAATCGTTATCCAATTTATCGACTTAAAGGATCACTTAAAGACCACAGGTTTGGCACGAAAAAAAAGTAAGCGGGAAAAAGGTACCGTTTATCAAAGCTGTAGATAGCCGAAAAATGTATGGCGCATTGTATCTGTGTTCTGTAGAGTACTAAGTATTAAAATCGTGGTACGAATACTTGAACTATAAGATTGGTTCTTTGTATCGTTACAAAGATTCTAATGAATGCCTATATTATTATTATTATTATTATTCCCGATATTAGGCTAGTTACTTGGTGTATGATGACATCAGGATTGCTACTTAGTATCAATATGAGGATTGTTCTATCATTTCTTACTTATTTTAGAGAACTACAATTCCATAATGTAACAAATTTACTTGTGTTAAGGCAACGGATGATAAAATCACGTAATCGCGGAGGCATGAACATAAAAGTAAAGGAAGTAATTGCCAGGAAATCGATCGATCTTTGATTGTTAGACATTTTTGTTGGCCGAAATGACTCAACCGATCACAGCTTCTGGTTAGCTTGAGTGAAAAGTGGGAAAAGGCTTGTCTAAGCTAAAACCCAGTGCAATATAAATGTTGCGAAAATAGGACTTATTTTTACCAAACACCCTAAATGTCAACCTGTCGAAAAAGTCATGACAGTTAAGTACCAATCAGTCCAGGTTTATAGCATAAAGCCGAACTACTAAATATTACCAGAGGACAAGATGCTTCACTAATGTAATAACTGTCACATTAAGGGTTTTCATTACAACTGATTTACGATAGCAGACAGAAAATGCGACAATCACATTGCGGGTGTAAAAAGGTCGATGATTGATCCGTTTTCGTCGAAGTGTTCAGAGGAGGTGTTACTTCCTGTTTCATGCACGAGTGGCATAACAGCATCTTCAACGACATCTTTTGAAAATATTTCATATAACTATTTAAATTATTAGGTCTTCCGTAATTTTGAAACCATTTTGAGGGTTTTCAATCGATGGCAAAATTAGTGCCTTTGTTGTCTTCTTCCTTATGTTCTAATCCATTGTCGTTACTGTTATCTGGACACCAGCAGCAATGAGAATATAACACGTAGACCAGATATTGGGTAAATTAGGCTTCAGTTCCTATGATTTCCTATATGTGCAGTATGACCAGACGGGTAAGACACAAACGATATTTTTTTTGTGTATGTTTTCAAGACAAGACTAAATAACATAGGCGGTTGGCATCACTTTCAACATTTTTGAATGTTGATACATGTATAAATGTTTGTGGAGATATGCCACAAGCTTCGAGCCCATCTCTCCCCATTCTATCTTCATTGATATTATATCCGCTTGCATTACAAATTTTATATTAAAAACGTCTCGGATGTGTCCGATTTCCCCCAGGCTTTTTTGGATTTCCTCTCGACTGTGAGATTTTCAACGCTTACCAGAAGGAACGAGTTACCGATTATACCTCTCCTCCCTCCCCCCAAAATATCAGATCAATGTTTCATTCTTCTTTTACTTCAGTGTCAACTGTTCCAGAGTATAGGTAATTAAATTTACAACACAAAAGTAACGTAATCACAATGTACACCAGGAATCAAATCTGATTGAAGCTCAGTCTCTGTACACGGTCATGAGGTGAATTGCTCGGAACTGAGTGCTCGTAACGATAACGTTTCGGTCACCTGCCAATTAACTCTAACGCACCGAGAATGATCAAGAGCTCATATTAATTGTGGTAGGAACTCCTGTTTCAGTAAAGGCGACATGCATTCCCGCTGAACTTTTAGCTGGCCTTGGCTTTTAATGCAGGCGTCACGAAATGTTTGTGCAACTAAGCATTGTCTCGGTTTTTCTTTGTGACAAAATTGTTTCTCTCAGGCAGTGTCCCTAATCCACTTTAAATGACCTAATCTTGATTGCACAGCCTTTCTCCAGTGTGTCAGGCGTCTGTCTAAGGCAAAGGCGGCATGAGGACTTATGGCAAGCGAGCCTGTAAATTTGGATAAGTTTAACAGTCTAAGGTCCGTTTTACCTTTCCATCATCAATCCCCCCATATAACAGGCCAGTTCACTGTTGCCTTAAAACATCTTACGGTAGATCCAGAAGTTCTCCAAAGGTCTTTGCCAATCGGTAAATTCTTTTGAAATGCTGGATTCCATGTTGCTTGTATGATAAACGCCAAGACTTGCACATCCTATCATATTATATTCGTTTTTTCCTTCAGGTTTTACCTCCATGGCTTAAAAACACAGTTATTGATGCTAATAACAGTTGAACCAGATATTTTCGTCTCACACTAATATAGGAATTGTGAGTTTTGAGAACTGTGATTCCAGATAGTATACACGTAAACCTGTGAGGTGTCGGGAACATGTGAGCAATTTGATTTTGTTATCCACCACCTACGTCAATACCTGTACGAAACTACGTAAGTGTTTTTCATTCCCCTAAATACAAGTGGTCTGTGGCGTAATACATACGGAGAAAATCCTCCGCAACTGGAGTTGTAGAAACGTGCCTTATATATCATTACTCAGACACAACAAATTCAAGGCAGAAGGTCTGTAGGGACTTTCATACCTCAGAACATTGAAGAGCGGAAAAAAAGCACCACATGCTTCACCCAAATAAGCAATCATTTGAGTCTGATAATCGTTTTTGAAAGCTACACATAGCGCACTCGAATTTTCTTGGAAGTTCATCTGTGCGAAATAGCCCGTACATTTGTTATCAAAGTAAAACGTGTATGCCGCCATATTTTTTCTCAAATATCAAAGACCTAGAAAAGAAAAAGTAACTTGCCAAAGCAGCGTATTCTGAACTTGTCCCTGGCATAACGTGATGAATGAGAAGAGTACGGATTAAACCCTGCCATTTTCAGACAATACATAGTATTTTTCATCTATCGTACAGTACAGGCGGTGCACAACGCACTAAATGACCTTTATAAATGAACTTAATGACATCAAGGGACAAATTATGGTGAAAAGACGGCGGTGTGTGATTGGAATGTATAAATACTACTCATTGCTGTGATTGGTACCTAGAAGTTTCTACAGCATAGCCGTGCTTAGATACTCCAATCAACAGCTCTATGGCGCACAGCATGAGGAAGAAGTGTAACGCTGGGTCGAGGTGTAACTTCTTCCTGTGAAGGTCAGACTGACAAGCAAAAACCACGTGCGACTGGACGGTGGCTGGTAATGCAAATCAGTTTCCTGTGTCTGCTACCTGTAAAGTCTTCCTCTGAGGATATAACTAATATCCGATATTTATCCACCACCCGTCAACCTAACCCGGGCCACCCAAGATGCTAACAGGCCAGTTCCAATTAACCACTTTCGTGGATCTTCAGAATTCTTTTATTCCTCTTAAAATTCTATGCTTACAGAGAGTCCTGTTTACAAAATGCATTGCTCGTGCATGGTCAAACCCATCTGTCGTCTCCAGTGCGTGCACCCAGTGACCCAGACGTCAGAAGATGAGCTCCTAATCATCATGGCAGACGCAGCCGTATTCGTATTAAACTGTTTTCTCACCGGATAATTGTACCAGTTCCTGAATCATTGTGTTACTAAAGTACTTAGAGGGACGCACAGGCAGACTTCTATTTCAGTGCAGTTGATTGACGTTCATGTCCGTTTCCTTGAAGTTGGTGGGTATCATGCTTTAATTTGTCATAGTTTTGGCATATCCGTATATCATAACGCTCGACGTTTGCACACTTAACTTAGTTAATACATATATATGTCAGTTATACAAATTTTGTGTCAATAAGTAAACGGAAGCTGCCAATTGTATTTTGGGAAGCGTCCTGATCGACGGTGAATACCACTTCATTTATGAAAGTCCGTTTTAATACGTCACACAGTGTAAATATCATCTTGTAGGCGTGACAAGTACCTTATTTTACATTGTCTTCTGGTACAGTCCACCAATCAGAAATCGCGTAAATCATGTCTGAAGGGAAATTAGTTCTATTATCCCTAAAGGGGCACATCAGCCGTGAGGCATTGTGATACGAATGGCTTTACCGGGGCGAAAATGACGGCGTTCGTTTCCATTTATCACACAGTATCAGTGGACAGGCAGTTTATGAGTCAATCATCCGTCTTTTTGGTAGTTGATGACGAGATGAGACGCTGAGGGATCTGTTATCGCATATTCCCAAGAGGCAGTGGGCTCTTCATTTTTCTACCCGATCTCAACTAGTGACCATTATAGGGTCCTTTATACAACCCATCTTTCTTATAACCATTTCCTAGACGTGACGCCCTGATTGTCCGTTTAAGAAGCTCATTGGGATGACAGGCCTATACAGGAATGTGCTGGACGTTAGCCTGGGGACACTTGATAACAGCCAGTATAACTGGGTTCAGGTTTAAGATTGGCATTGTCCAGTACCTTTGTCCATTTCCAAAATAACTCCCCCAATTCACTGGATAAAGGGGCCAATTAAAAAAGAACTCATCGAGCTTGATCTTTACAGAAAGAGTGTAAACCCGAACAAGGAACCAGTTCATTAAAATTGTGAATTGTCGAAAGATGTATATATGTGTATTTTATGTGATGTCCGGTATCTGTCTTATAATGCTGTTTTTGTCAGCTGAGAACATCGTGGTATTGAACGCTTGAACGGTGGAATAAGTACGCTGTGTCCGTTGAAGAAGTGTTGTTCTGTGGAGGTATGAAGATTACCCTGCAAACATTAGAATTCTTATTTGATGATGTAAGACTGCGTCACTGCTTATTTACGCCGGTGTATTCTTGGAAAAGTCGGGTTTTGAAGGCGCAAGTTTTAATTGTTATCTGGTTAGTCTAGCAGTTTTCGATAGTTGCTTAAATTTCGGTGTTAACGAGCATAGCAATAAGACAATGCCTTGGGGTAAGCAATCGATGACGTAATTAGGATTTTATTATCAATGAACGACGTAACAAATCTTACTTCAGTATAGTTCACTCGTGCTCAGGCTTAAAATGATTCTGCTACTGTTTTCACGGTCTGTCTACTTTGATCTTTTTTCCTTTTTTTTCTTTTTTTTTTTTTGGAAAGAAAGCCGCGAGCTCGTACTTGATTATCTTGTGCACGAAAGACAGAACTTTCCACAGAATCGATAAAAGTTTGAAGACACTAGATTTCTGTTGGTTTATATACAACAGTTTCTTATTAGGTTGAGTGAAGCTGGAAAAGGATGTTTGGACGAGTTGCCCGTTTCTAGACGCTACATTTCTTTAGATTACTTTGCTACAAAAACACTCGTCTTAAGTAAAATCCTTCCATTTAAATGTTGCAAAAGTACGATTTATTTTTACTGAAAGCTCTAAATGTCAAACTGCAGAGAGAGACAGCCGACCAATTTTCTACGCTTGTGGAACAGAATCAAGGTCGCCCTGAGTTCATGTCCAGCTCATTCTGGCTTCCTTTTCGGCCGTATGTGAGAATGTCTGCCAAAAACCTACGGATCGTCAAGGGCTTTTTCCGAGCTCTGCCCGGTTTCCTCCCACCATAATGCTGGTCGCCGTTGTATAAGTGAAATATTCTTGAGTACGAACATGTATTGCTTGTTGATGCTAGTGCATACGCTGCGGGCCTAACAAATTTCTGTGAATAAAACATGATGAATAATGTGAATCAAACATGATGAATACTTTGGAGGTTATTCCATCATGTTCCTATAAAGCGTCTCTCTAAGAACAAAGACAGGTTTAACCAAACCTTTGAAAGTCTAGAGAGAAAAAAAATAATCCGTCGATGGTTTTTTCAATGCGACTTGTCTTTGGTAATATTTAAATATCCTTCAATACCCGGGATTTCTTTATGACGCTGATGGTGCCGTGTTTTGTTGACCGGATTCAGCGGAGTATTAAGGGCATGTTATGTTCATCTGTTTAGAAAACTAATGGTTCAAAACCACATTGAGACTAATTCTCAGAGACTAATTTGGAAACCTTGATGTGTTTCTTCCAACGGTGACCTTAAGTCGTTTGTGGTATTCTTAGAATTTTGCTTTGATCTTTTACGATTTGTCTTTTGGTTTCATTAAAAATGAGAAGAAATACAAAGGTCAGAAAAGAAGTGGTCGTTTTTCTTTACGAAGCTCAACAAGAATTCTACGGGGGCTACAATCGGTGCGCACCAGTTTCTTTGATCTGCCAAAATAATTACATTTCTTTTATCCGCTACTTACAGCTTCATTACTCTTCTTTGTTTTCTAGGTATTTGAAACCACGAGGAATTCCTCCAAGATTTACTTTTTTGGCATAGTTCAAGCGTATTGGCTAACATCAACGACTTAGCGATAGATTGGTTTGATTTTATTTGATTGCTTGATGTTTAATGTCATTCTAGAGAACATTTCACTTAAGCAAAGGCGGTCAGATTCATGAAAGCCAAACAACACGGTTTTGACCAAGAGAGCTTGACCTTGAATGTTGACCAAGAGAGCTTGACCTTGAATGTTGACCCAGAGAGCTTGACCTTGAATGTTGACCAAGAAAGCTTGACCTTGAATGTTGACCAAGAGATCTTGACCTTGAATGTTGACCAAGAGATCTTGACCTTGAATGTTGACCAAGAGATCTTGACCTTGAATGTTGACCAAGAAAGCTTGACCGTGAATGTTGACCAAGAGAGCTTGACCTTGAATGTTGAGCAGGAGAGCTTGACCTTGAATATTCACCAAGAGAGCTTGACCTTGATTGTTGACAAAGAGAGCTTAACCTTGAATGTTGATCAAGACTTTGCTTCGGCGATCGACAATATTTAGAGAGACACATGTAGACCTTCTCCACTGGAAGCCAGGGAATACAGTGCTCGTAATAGAACCTTTCTACAACAGCTGCAAATGAGGAATTTAAATCATTCAACTTGGATTCCCGCCTGAAATAATTCGAGCCGAAGCTGTGTAGTCTGTTGTTTATTTCTGTGATGGCGATGATACATTTGTTGTTCAACACTGGAGTCTATAAAGCCCCCTCTTTATTGCCAAAAGAAAATATATACACGTGTAGTCACAAAGAATGAATGGAAATCAAACTTTCCAATGTACAGTCAAAATCAAGGACTTGGACCGTACAGCGAAAATTAAGACTTCGGGATACACAGAGCAAATCTAGGCCTTGAAACGTTGGACGTTGGAAATCAAGGCTGACACGTACAGTGAATATCGCGGTTTAGGGGTGTTAACATCGTCACTCGTCGCATGCGAGTTTCTTTTAGCTGCAAACAGGTGGCAGTTAAATGAATGAATGAATGATTATAGCTTTACGCCACATCAGCTACATCGGGGCGAAGATCGCAGTTGAAGGCACCAGGTCGCTGCAAAGACGTAACGAGTTGCTGAACGACTCGATGCTTTCACATGCCTATACAGGGTGACAGCTTTCTAGACATGCTCTCTTCCGTCATTCCATAAAACTGCTTGTGGCTATACGCCGGGAGAACAGCCCTTAACTTATGAATCTCTGATGCAGGAACCATTATTTTGTCTGACAACTGAATTATGCTGCGGAACTCAAATTCTAATTTGAACTTTTGGGAAAATGTAACACTAGACATGGCTCGAGGCCATACAGTTTTGTTTGGACTGTGTGTATGCGCATGCGTAGATATGATTCCAAAGACGTAAAAATGTAAGGGTCGTCTCGTTATGAAATCATGGGCTAAATATAAATACATAAAGTGGTTTGGAAGGCGATTCCCTCGCTTAGATTAATTTGCGCGCAGGAACTTCAGCCTATCTAATCATAAACTGTCCCTCGCTATCGCCATGACTTTGCGCCTCCAAATCTGTGCATCCTACATAATAAACGAGAAAAAATCAACTTATATTTTTAGGCCGGCAGAGAGTACTTCTCATACCGGGGTCAACAGTATCGCCATCTGACACATCTGAAATCAGTATTCTCCTTTATGCAGACTACCAGGAACACAGAAGAAAATTTTGGTTCATGTTATACTACATAAAAGTAGAGGAAGCAATTGCCAGAAAATCGATCGCCCTCTAACGGTTGGAGATTTTTTTTGTTGCTCCAAATAAGTCAGCTGATCACAGCTTCTGGTTCGCTTGAGTGAAAATGGTGGGGATGTGGATGTTTACATGACAATCAGACTGTTTTTAAAGGCCAACTTTATGTGGATAGCTTGGAAAAAAATCTTGTTTGAGCTAGAATCCAGTGCAATATAATGTGAGGTTTAATTTATCAAACCTGCACCAATTAGTCCAGGTTTATGGCATAGAATCGAACTATCAAATATTAAGAGAGCGCAAGGTGCATCACTAACGTAATGATTGTCACACTGAGGGTTTTCATTACAACTGATTTATGATAGCAGACAGAAAATGCAACAACCACATTGCGATGTAAAACGCTAGTTGATTGGTCCGTTTTCGTTGAAGTGTTCAAGGGAGGCGTAACACTCCCTGTTTCATGCACGAGTGGCATAAAAACTCACCCATGAGTTCTTTTGAAAAGTTTTCGTATAACCATTTGAATTATTAGGTCTTCCTTAATTTTGAAACCATTTTTAGGGTTTTCCATCGATGGCAAAATTAGTGCCTTGGTTGTCTTGTTCCTTATGTTGTTATCCAATTTCGTGAATGTTTTCTAGACACCATCAGCATTGTGAATATAACACGTCAGCCAGCTATTCGGTAAATTAGGCTTCAGTTCATATGATTCCTTCATGAGCAATATGACCAGCCGGGTATGAGACAAAAAACCATGGTTTTTGTGTATGTTCTCAAGGCAAGACTAAATAACATAGGCGGTTTGCGCCGCTTTCAATAATTTTGACCGTTGATACATGTAAAATGTTTGTGGAGATTTGTTACAAACTTAGGGAGTTAGGAGAGAGTGTTTCAGGGCTCAAAAGAAGGAATACGTTGCCAACTATGCCCCTCCATCCCCCAAAATATCAGTTCAATGTTTCGTTCTTCCTTTACTTCAGTGTCAATTGTTCGAGTGTATGGGTAATTAAAATTACCAAGTAAAAGTATATTAACCACAACGTAAACCAGCAGTCATTACAGACTGAAACCTGGTATCCATACAATATGTAAGTCATGAGGATAACTGCCTGGAGTTAAGTGATTAGAACGACACCGATGAGGCTCTTTTCCTGTTGACTCATCCGATCTAACGCACCGAGGCTGACCAACAGCGCATGTTATCTGTGGTAGGAACTCTTGTCTCACTAAAGGCAAGATTCATTCCGCTGAACTGTTAGCTGGCCTGGGCTTTTAATGCGTCACGAAATGCCTATGCACTAAGTACAATCTTGCTTTTCTTTACATGGGAAAACTGGTTCCCTTAGGCAATGTCATTATTCCACGTTAAATAACGTAATCTTCGTTGCACAGCCTTTCTCTAGTCTGTCAGCCGTTAGTCTGCGATCCTGATGCCCTGACGATTTATGTAAAACGAGCCTGTTAATTTGAGGTAAGTTTAATTGCCTAAGGCCTGTTCACGTGAAAGTCCATCACCAATTCCCTCAAGTAACAGGCCAGTTCACTGCTGTCTTAGAACATCTTACGACCAATCCAGAAGATCTGCAAAGATCATTGCGATCGTATTGGTGAGAGGCACCGGGATCATTATGCTATACTAGCACGCTAGCTCACTGGGCAACTGAGCCCCCCCCCCCCTTCCCCGGCCCGACTGATACAAGAAATGTGAGTTGTGAGAACTGTGAATCCCGACTGTTTACCCGGAGGACATTGCTCTGTGGCGTGTCTGGTGCGCATGCCCCTGATCCGTGAGCGACTCGACAGTGTTCTTCATCAGCTCAGAAGAATCACTCACACAAAACTACGTAAGAATTTTTGACTCCCCTAAACATAAGTGACCTATGGCGTAACACATACGGAGAAAAAACCTCCGCAACAGGAGTTGAAGAAACTTGCCTGAGAGATATTTGCGGAAAAAAAATCGCCACATGTTTAATCTTAATAAGCAGCTTCAGAACCGAGTTAAGAGGGTCCACATAGGGCAGCCCTATTGTCTTTGAAACTCATCTAGCCGGAATAGTCCGTACATTTTTTATCAAAGTGAAATATTTATATTGTTTGCCGCCCTTGGTGCTTATTGCATGACAAACTGGAAAACACAGCTGCTGGGACTTTAAGGGCAGTTTTACGGCCGTTTCAAAAAAAAAGAACAATAACGAGTTTATTTCATGCATATTGTTTTGTTTTTTTTCAAAATCAAAGGTCTAAAAAAAAGAAAAGCAAACTGCCAAATGAGCTTTATGGGATCTTGTCACAGGCATGACGTGGTGATGAAATAAAGTAATGATTAAAAACCCTGCCTCGTCAGGAAATGGATAGTATTTTTCATGTGTCATGGAGCGCATTAGTTCGCAGCACACCAGATGGCCTTTCTAAATGAACTAGATTACAACAAAGGACTGATTATGGTGAAAAAGATGGCGGAGTGTGACTTGAATGTATCAGTACTACCCTTTGCTGTGATTAGCACCTTGTACTCGCCACAGCTTAGCCGTGGTTAGATACTCCTAATGAGCACCACTATAGCACACAGCAGGAGGAAGCGGTGTAATGGTGGGTTGAGGTGAAACTTCTTCCTCTGAAGGTCAGGCTGAAAAAGGAAGACCACTCGTGACAGGACATAGACCTGTACAATGTCCTGAAAATCTGACTGGATAATCTGGATAAATCTTTATCCACCACCTGTAAATCACCACTCAGGATATGACTGCATACTGTGATACTTATCCAACATCCGTCAAGGTAACCCGGGCCACCCAGGAAGGTAATAGGCCTGTTCTCTTAAACCGCTTCCGTGTATCTTAAGGTTTTTTTTTATTCTATCTGAAGATTCTATCTATCTTTACGAAATGCATTGCGCGTGCGTAGTTTAGCCCAGCTTTTCTGTTCAGTGCGTGCACTCAATGACCCAGACATTAGTGATAAGCTCCTGATCGTCATTGCAGACGCAGCTGCGTTCGCATTAAACAGCGTATGAAGTTTTCTCACAGACTAATTGTACCAGTTCCTGCATCATTGTGTTACTAAAGTGCTTAGAGGGACAAACAGGCAGACACTTAATTCAGGGCAGTTGATTGAAGTTCGTGTGCAGTTTTGTTGAAGTTGCTTGGTATTATGCTTTTTATTTATCATATTTTTGGCATGTCTATGTATAACAACGCTCGACATTTGCTAACATAATTCAGTTACTGCAGATTTGGATCAGTTATACAAATTTTATGTCAATAAGTAAAGTACAAGCTGCCAATTGTACTTTGGAAAGCGTCCTGACCTACAGTGAAAGTCACACCATTCGTTTTAATACGTCACACAGTGTAAGTGCCATCTTGTAAGTGTGACAAGCACCTTATATTTCATTGTCTTCTGGTTACAATCCACCAATCAGAAAGCGCGTGAACCATGCCTAAAGGGAAATCAGTCCTATTATCGTTAAAGGGGCTCATTGTCCGTAGGCATTGTGACATGAACGGCTTTACCGAGGAAACAATGACGGCGTTCATTTCCATTTATCAGACTTGCAGTAAGCATGCACCATGCTAAAGTGTCGTAGGTAGTCCTGTTGAAAGACTGATATATTATTAAAGCGTCCACCTTTTTGGTCGTTTGGTTACCAAATAAGACGCTCGGGGAATCTTTGACCGCATATACGTGAGAGACGGTGGATTCTTCGTCTTTCTATCCGATTTTCACCAGGCACCATTATAGGGTCCTCGATACAACTCTTCTTTCTTATAACCATTTCCTTCAGGCGACTCCCTGATTGTCCGTTTAAGCTCATTGGGATAGCCACTCCTATACAGGAATGTACTGGACGTTAGCCTGTGGACATCATCTATAACTGAGTTCAGGATTAAGTCAGGTATTGACCAGTATCGGTGCCTACTTCCCAAATTACTCCCCCCATTAAAGAAGCACTCAACGAGCTTGGGGAAAAGGTGTAAGCCTGAACAAGGTACCAGTTCATCAAAGTTGTGGATTGCTGAGAGATGTGTGATACTTGTGATCAGTGTTAAATAAAGTACAGTTTTTCACAACTGAGCGTATAGTGGTATTACACGCTTAAACAATGGGATAAGTAATGGGAAAAGTATTCTGTTTCGTTTCAAGGAGTGTGATTCAGTGATGATACAAGAGATCGTCCTGTTAGCATTAAAATTGCAATTTGATGTCTGCGCAGTTTTGAAAAAAGTCAATTTGGAAGGCGCCATTTTTTGTTTGTTTTCTGGTCAGCTTAACATGTGCGGTTTTCGAGAGTTGCTTACATTTCAAAATTTAAACCCCATATTTACTGTTATGTATGAGATTGTGTAGTGACAACCCGAAGGACCCCTTACTAAGTTAGCAGCGACGCATGAACCAGGTTTTTACTAACAATGCCTGGCGGTTTTATCGCATTTGATGACGTAATCAGTATGGTTTCGGAGCCCATCATTGGACTAGTTTAGCAGCCACTGCATTATACGATTAATTCTTCGAAGCCAAAAGAAGTTTCACGGTGGCAGTCTTCCTAGATCTATCAAAAGCTTTTGATACTGTTAAACATGATAATCTGCTGTTTAAATTATCACACTATGGCTTTAAAGGTATATCTAATAATTGGTTTAATAATAACCTCTGTGGTCGTTCCCAGAAAGTAACATATAATGGTACACTTTCTGAAATAGAACCTACCTTGCGTGGAGTACCACAAGTTTCGATATTAGGATATTATCTTTTTGTTATACATAAATGATATAGCTAATGCATTTAATTTGCTAAATGTTATCTTATTTGCTGATGATACTAGCGCCACATTCTGACACCGGAGCAAACGCTACTGTAGATGAATAATACATACACGTGGTTATGTAGCAACCGTTTTTTACTCGATCTGAGTAAAACTAAGTGTAAACTCATTAAGCCCCAATCTAGACGGATTCTATACTCCTTACCCTCAATATTAATTTCGAATATTGTTATATTTATTTCATTTATTTATTTGATTGGTGTTTTGGGCCGTACTCAAGAATATTTCACTTATACGATTGCGGCCAGCATTATGGTGGGAGGAAACCGAGCAGAGCCCGGGGAAACCCAGGACCATCCCTAGGTTGTTTGCACACCTTCCCACGTACGGCCGGAGAGGAAGCCAACACGAGCTGGGCTTAATATTGTTATAGAACGGGTGTCTTTGAAAATCTTCGTATAATCTTTAGCGACACGATAAACTGTAAAAGCCGTATTCAGTACATCTGTGGGGAAATTTCCAGAAATATTGGGATCCTTAACTACATTAAGCTCTCTATAATAAAAAGAGACTGTTTGTTTTGTACTATTCCTTGATTTATCCATACCTCTCTTACAGCAATATCCTTTGGGGTAATACTTTTCCATCTCATCTTAATCCATTGGTAATTCTTCCAACAAGAGCACTACATACAGTAACACTTTCCCACAGATTTTAACATACCACGCCTCTCTTTGCAGAACGAACGTTCCTAAACCACTGGGAAAATATTCTTTAAAGTTTCTCCGGTTTTTATCTGAGGCAATCAGAGGTTCACCAATGCAATACACGTGTTCAGCAACTAAACTGATGTTTAGCAAGTAACCTTTATAGTATAGATATTATTCCCACGGTTATTCTCCCTCACGTTGTCTCGGGTCAAACATACACAGTATAGTTCATTATTATTTATTTATCTATGTATTTTATTCGCCTGTATATATTATCATGGCTTTAGTCTTTATATTTATATAGGGGTATAACAGGTTCAACTGAGCCTTATTCCCGCCGACAATTTATACTGTCTGTGAATATGATTATTGCATGTGTTGGTGACTAAATATTAAATTGAAATTGAATTGAATTAATTAGGTTTTGCTTCCAAGTACGAAACTACAGTGTGACTTTTGGAAAGGTCACTCTTGTTTGTCATAAATTGGTTCTTTTTACCATTTTTAAGGTTTGTCTCCTTTAATGTTTGATAGAAGCTCTGAGGAGCTCGAATTCCGAATCTTGTGCACGAAAGCAAGCAATGTCCACAAAATCGATGAAAGTTTGAAAACTAGGGATTTATGCTGGTCTAAATACAACAGTTTCTTCTTTGGTTGAGTGAAACTGGCGGAAACATGGACGTTTAGACGACGAGCTACCCGTTTCCAGACCCTACATTTCTTTATGTTACTTTGGTGAAAAAAAAAATTCACGTGAACCAGAACCCGTTAAATGCTGCAAAAGTAAGATTTATTTTCACTGTGGGCTCTAAATATCAAACTGATGAGAGAGTCAACCGACCGATTTTCTACGTTTATGGCCTAGAATCTAATTATCACGGTATTAATGGAGGCAATGCTGTTCTCTAATGCAATAACTGTCACCATACTGGATTTCATTACTACTGAATACTGATAACAGATGACAAAATGGCACGGTCACCATGGCATGTAGAAAGCGACTTGATTAGCCTGTTTTCGTTGCAGGATACATAGCTTACCCTCAAATTTCGTCACATTCCACGTATTTAGCTAGGAACCAGGACTGGTCTGCCCGGTGTGAGTAAAAAAAAGAAGAAAAAAATTACCGGACAGACCAGTCCTGCTCTGTTGTCCCAGCTTGTTACAAAATACACACGTTTAAAATAACCTAGGCTGGGTCTGAATCCCGCCATCAATATGCCGCAAGCTTAACCCAATCTGTTCTCAATTCTACCAGCTGCTAAGGTGGTCAGATGGTCAAAAAACACAATTTCTCATCCGTCTACCCTAATCCCTTCGATATAGGTTTACGTCAATTACGTCATATAAAGGGGCAATACAAAGGGACAATCGGCGCTTTGTTATTCTTTGTACTCTAATCCAGCCCTTCCAGATAGAGCTTTGTTATTCCGAATTATCGTCTGAGGTTTGGGAACAGGTTCCTTTCGTTTGCATTGTCCGGGTCAATAAACAGTCGAGGATCAGAATTAAACGAAGTAAAGAAATCTTCTTAGGCGCCAGTTAACACTTCCTACTTTAGCTCCATAAAGTGTCGTGAAATTGCAACCTGTAGATTGTTGATTTCGCCTTCTTTCATTGTTATTGTTGATCAATCGGTTCATCACTTTTGTCCATTATCCCGTTTTATCACTTTTGTCCATTATCCCGTTTTATCACTTGCGACAATTGTCCGGTTCATCACCTTCGAAGCTTATCTGCTTCATCTCTTTCGTCAGTGAGCCGTGGTCATTACATTTCCATTTCATCCAAGACCTAGTCTTACTTTTCTATTTTAAACCATTAAACCGTGACGGAAGTGACGATCCTAATACCAAAGAATAATCAATAAAATTTTGGCATCTTATTTACTTTGAATTGTGTAAAGAACGGTGATTTAATAATTTTATTTTAGCCAGAGGCTTACGATGACTGTTTAGACTAACGTTTAGCTCTTACACAGGAAAAGACAAGAAAAAGTCCAGAGACATCACTGTAGGCTTATTTAAACGTGGTTTCACTGACTTTTGTTATTATCTCTTGAAATAAAAAGGAAGATTTAAGCACCCACTTTGCATTGTTTATACGGTATATTCATGCATACATGTTCGTGTTGTTCCTTGCAAGATTATAACTACTACTGTAGTGATGGTACACCTCAATCGCCAAATCCTTGATGTATCCGCCGTTACGAGGCACATGACGTGATTACATGTGTCCGGGTTAGGACCCGCGTAAGGTTATGGCCCACACAAGGTGATTAAATTCACAGTGGGTTTAAGCCCGTTTGGCGTGGCTGATTGTCCAGATGGGACAATGCTACATCATGGCCCAAGCTGAAATTCCCACAGATGTGCCAAAGATAGTTCTCGCCGTTGGTCCCCATTAATGTTACCCATAAGCGGTAAGAGCGCACCTCCAGACAATACATGAAGTGAGATAACGCAAGCTTCAAAATTTTGCGACCGGTGATTTAGAAACAAAAGATTTACTTGTTCGCTGCTATATAAGCGAATCCCAAATTACAATGAAGAAGAAGTCTTTTGGCCACTCACACGCTACGTTACTGTGCTTCCTGATACCCCCGATCTAAGACTGTAACTTCTCTCCTTTGGAGATATCCTCTACTTTCGGACCAAATTGAACTGGGATTGACTTGTTTTAGCTGGCGTTCGCTCTCTCTCCACTTTAAACCCTGGACATAGTAAGTATAAGTAGTAAGTATATATTAAAGAACTCCTTTCTTGTTATTTAACCCCTTGTCGTTGTGGTCACTTTGTCCACAGGTTTATCTATAAAACTAAATAGTTTTATAAAAGTTACGGGTATAGTAAGAGGCAACCTCGGCGCATAGTTCCACTCTGCACGTTGTGTTACCTAGTTGTGTCTGAAAAGACTATATAGGCTCCATCGTGACGGTTTCCCTAAAACTCTTCCACTCAAAACGCTTCCTCTACAAACTCTGCGCTCCGATCAAGTGCGCCACACAAATCCTTACCCCGTATCACCGCACACAGCCATGCCCCACCGGCCGATGGCGGGGATGATGATGAGGAGGATGACAATGATGACCACGCTTAGAAAAATGGTGTTTGTTATAAGGAATGATTTACACCACGACTGAAGAAAAGAGCTACATGTATCAAAGTTAACTGACTGAGCGGGAACAAGTTAAAAAACAACAACAACAGAATCTTTCAGTCGCTACCACGTAATATTGCCACAGCAGCGAATAGCCATGCCTTATTTTACTTTAATAACACTGACAGAAAATTCTCTGACACCAAAAGTATACACGGCTAGCTAGAGCTTATCTCAATACGCGAACGTCACATCTCTATTGCCCCTAGAAAATACCTTCAGATGTTGTAGAAACCCATATTATATGTGGGTCACATTACATCGGTGGTAGTACGTGGTGGTATACGTTCCTATAATTTAAGCGTTCACATGAACAGTTAGAACAATACCCCAACTGAGGTAAATTGACAGGAGGCCGGACTTCCCCGGTTTTCATGTTTTTGTCTCGGTTGTTTCGATTTTCCGAACGATGCTAATAAAAAAATCAAACTAAAGGGAATTCATATGCATGCGTTTTAAGAAAGCATTTTTCACCTTATATGAACTGTATAATGTTCGATATCCCCCTCCCTTCATGGTCTATATTTTACAGTAGTATATATCTATGTCGTTGATGATGGTGTATACGTTGAAGGCATAACATATTTAAGGCATCATTTAGAATCTGGAGTTATTTCATCATTTTGCCCAGCAGCGTACGTCTATACCACAAGAAAGATTTAACAGAACTTAAGCTTAAAAGTCCGGAGAACAGAAAAAAATCTTTGGTGAAAGTTGCAGTGGTTAAACCCTAACTTCGCACGATTCCCTTTTCGCAATCGTTAAAATTAATCATCAAAAAGTTGCTATCGTTAAACCCTATCTCCACACGATTCCCTTTTGGCATTCATTAACATCAATCACCAAAATGTTGCAGTCTTTAAAACCTAACTCCAAACGATTTTCTTTCAGCATTCGTTAACATCAATCATATAGACGTTACCTTTACGACGCAGAGGGCGCCACATTGCCAGAGGAAGTGGGACTTTCTTGCATTGTTGACGAGATTTAGGGGAGCATTATGAGCGTAACATGTTTATCTCTTTCCAAAACTAATGATCAAAATCACACTGAGACAAATTCGAAAGCCAAGATTTGTTTTCTGAGAAAAGGTGACCTTAAGTCGTCTGTGGTATTCCTGGCATTTCATTTTGACGTTATACGATTTGTCTTTTGGTTTCATCAAAAACAAGAAGCTCTAGAAAAGCAGAAGTGATTCTTTGTCTTCACGAAGCTCGGCAAGAATTCCACGGGGATTACAATTTGTCCCCATATCTTTCTTTCATCTGCCGAAATAATTAAATTTCTTTCATCCACTACTTAGTGCTTCATTACCCTTCTTTGTTTTGAAGGTTTTTTAAACCTCGAGGAATTCCTCCTAGATTTACCTTTCGTAAAGTTCAAGTGTATGGCTAGCAGCAGCGGAGTAGCGATTGATTTGTTTTAATTTGATTGTATTGCTTAGTATTTCATGACGTTTTCGAGATTGTTTCACTTATCCAATGGCGGCCAGGTACATGGAAGTGGAACAACACGGTTTGTGGCCACGAGAGCTTGACGTTCCAAGTTTTCTAAGAAACTGGTCTGACAGTTGAAAGTATTTAGAGAGCGGTATGTAGGCCTTCTCCACTGGATGTGAGAGAAAAAAATGCTCATAAATGCGCCTTTTTACAAGAGTTGCAAATAATGTGTTTAAGTCACTAAACATGGTTAGAATGGAGCACCTTTCCCGCCCAAAGTAATTCGAGCCTAAGCTGTGTAGTCTGTTGTTCTTTTTCGCCATATGGTATTTTGCTTCTCCAACCTGGAATCCTTAATAGAGCGACCTCTTTTCAGCTGGGAGAAATTTATATACGTGTAGTCACAAAGAAGAATGAGTGGAAATCAAGCTTTAAGAATGTGGATAGCAAATCAGTGTTTTGGGTCGTACAGTGGAAATCAAGGCTTTAGAATGTACAGAGAAAATCAAGGTTTTAGAATGTACAGAGAAAATCAAGGTTTTAGAAGAAACAATGGAAATCAAGGCTGAAAAGTATTAGTAAATATCAAGGTTTTGGGATTTTAACCTCATCACCCGTCACACGCCAGTTTCTTCCAGCTGCGGCACCAGGCTCGTGCCGCAGCATGAGTCCACAACGAAAGTGAATTTCGCTTCAATGGAGTTCATTTTCCTGCTAGCAATGGTGAATCTTTCTCTACAAAGTTGCAGTGGGTTTGATGAAAAACTGGATGCCTTCACTGGCCTCCAATTGGTCACAACTTTCTAGCCATGCTCTCTACCGTCATTCCATAAAACTGCTCCCGGCGATATGCCGGGAAAACAGCGCTTAACTAATGAATCTCTGATGCACGGACCATTATTTTGTCTGACAATTGAATTATGCTGCGGAACTCAAAAACTAATTTGAACTTTGAGGATAATGTTGACTAGACATGGCCCAAGGCTATAGAGGCATGCTTAGATATGACCACACTGACGTCAAAATGTAAAGGTCGTCACGTTATGAAATCACGGGCTAAATATACATGTATAAACATATAGACTCCCTCGATTTTGGCCTAGGCAGTAGGGGGCTTGGCAAATTCGGGCCATTCTGATCAAGAACTGTCAATTCCTGTTGCCCTAATGTCGTTTTTTAAGATCTGTGCATCTTACACATGTAAATACCACTACCTTTAAGAACGAAATTTTTAGGCCGACAAAGAATGCTTTTCATACAGGGGTCAACAATTTTGGCATCTGACAGATCTAAATTCAATATTTTCCTCTGTGCGGAGTACCTAGGACACACAAGTAAATTTTGGTGAGTTGTTTCACTGCAAAAATTTCATAGATGTGTCATCAGTTTCTTGGAAGCTGTTGGCGTATATCAAAAGACAGAGATTTCATCATTATATATATATATATATATATATATATATATATGTATATATTGCATAAATATTTACTACGAACCTATTGACTCGGATATCTTGGGTTAAATGTAGACAGGTGTAGAAACTGGTAATTGTCATGTGGAAACGGACAACATTACACCTAAAAACATTCTAACTAAAAGTTACAAAACTTTGTTTTTGTTGTCCACCGGTGACATTAATTTTACTGAAAAGAAGTTGTTTTTAATTTCTCAGAGAGTCGCAAGACACAGAGATAATGCACTAATTTTTCTGTCAGCAACTCCTCCATTTTTATGAAGTGAAAATCACCCCTGCCTCTCAAAGCCGGCATGTTAATATGTCCTTAAACTACAAACATGTGGTCTTTCTTTCCCTGCAAAAATACACCCCAAGCTAGAAAACCGTTGCATTTTTTTCCTTGACAAGAATATTTTAATAAGACACTGGTTAATATTGCAAATGTAATACCTCAGACGTTTCCATTTCATTTCATTCCCGATTGCAATCGCTAAAATGCGTACTTTTCCTCCAAGCTATGGAGGTCTTTAGTAGCCGAGGTTATTCCGTTCGACTCTGACACATGTTCCTGGAAGACTCGCCGCTTCATCACTTGATCCCAGATCAAAACCTTTGACGTTCTTCTTCTCACGCTCAGATCAGGCCACTTCGTGCAAGACTCCCTGTGGCGGTACCAATTCCTTAAGAAATGACCCTCTAATGGATCATTATTTTGTCTGCCAATTGAATTATTCACCGGAACTCAAAGGTAATTTGACCATTGTGAACAATGAAGACTTGTAATGGCCCACGGACATACGGTTATCTGGATGGGCCGTATGCACTGGCGTCCACATGGACGTGCTGGCATGCATATAGGTCGATGCCTTGCGATTTTACACATCGACTGATTGTAGTCACCAGAGGGCGAATATCATACAGAACATCACTGACAGAAATAAAGTTATAAACTCTGGTATGGAGTGGTTTTACCAATATATACCTGTAAGTTGGAGCAAAATTTTAATTCTCTACGGAAAGATCGACTAATACAATTAAATGCAATTTCATTCTCTGTATTTCTGATCCCCACTGGGGTCAGTAGTACCTTTAATTAATTTGTTTATTTATTTGATTTGTGTTTTACGCCGTACCCAAGAATATTTCACTTATACGACGGCGGCCAGCATTATGGTGGGAGGCAACCGGGCAGAACCTAGGGGAAACCCGCAACCATCCGCAGCTTGCTGGCAGATCTTCTCACGTACGGCCGGAGAGGAAGCTAGCATGGGCTTGACTTGAACACACAGCGACCGCATTGGTGGGAGGCTTTCTGGTTAGTAGTTACTTTGAAAGCTCAGAATACAGAGAAAGAAAAGCTTGTCTGTTAGTACTGAAGACGAATGAAGGTGCATACTGGAGAAAAACATTTGATGGTGTGTAGTGTGCAGGTGTTGAAAGGATGGTGAAATGCAATCGATGGCCCAGTGATATAAAGTGTCGTTCTCGTTTCCCAAGAGAAGCCGGTGACAATCGACGTCAATGCTGCGGGCGTCTGGAAATGCCCACTACTTTAGGTTCTGTGCGAAAAAAATTAAAAATGACTAAAAAATATGAACTGGAGTGATACCGAAAATACAAAAATCCTCCTCGTCAATTCCGATAGAAAAGCAAGAAACGTTATTGAATTCCTCATCTAGAATCATTATGTTACAAGCCAATATGTTTGATAAAATAGATCTCTAACTGTTACTTGGTCAGAAAACGATGTGGGTGTCAAAGGGTATTGCGTTATTCATAATATTAAAATATGTTGCAAGAACATAATCTATTCTAGCATCAGTTAAAAAGCATAATATATTGGCAACTTAAACACACTGGTGCAAGACGATGTGTGTAAACAAAGCAGGCGAGGAACTCGCGTTTGGAATGGAGCCAAGCAAGGAGCTCACATGGTGTGAATCGAAGCAACTAAGAAACTGACATGGTGAATCGAAGCAAGCAAGGAACTCGCGTGATGAATAGAACCAAATATTGGCTCCCAACACATTAACGTTCAAAAAGAAACTTTATTCGTTTAACGATACTGCACCCATGCTTTCAACAATACCATTTGTCTTTATCCAAAACGTGTCATTTATAGCAAGAAAGGAGAGACTTTAACCTCCAGCACGGTAATGGTCATGTTTTTGTGCAAATATCATAGACAGTGTATAACCCGTTTTATACCTGTGTTGATTGTTGATGGAAACTGATTAACTATTCGAAAGATAAACAATTTGCTGCTGTGATATCTGCTTAAATGTGAAAATTAACTCGTATACGGAACGTACCCACTTTCGGCACAAAGTCTGTGGCCTAAAATATTGTAAACAAAAACATGAAAAAATATGGGTGTTTTGAGATTTTGCCGTCTTTCATCACTAACTAGCATGTAACTCCCAACAAAATTTTAAAGCCTTGCTCAATTGTTAACACCGTTTCGTGAAACAAGAACTTCCATCGAGAGAGGCAGACGACAGTCGTTACGTTCTGTTTGTGGGTCATCCTAGTTTTTTCCGCCGACGGGATATACGGATATCCTTTCTTTGTGAATGTATGTCAAAAATAAAAATGTCGCCCACTGATTTCAATCACTGTCTCCTGCTGGGACCTGTTTGGTGTCACAAAACAGATTTTAGGATTGATTTACGGGTTCAGCGTTCGCACTTATTTCAGGACTTTACACCTGGGGACGGCATGAAGTCTGTAATACTTCAGCTTTTTCCCCGCAAACTTTGGACCTTTAATGTGTTTTGCTCGGCCGGGCTGTAAAATTTAGAGCTCAAAGGAGACGTATTAGATTTATCAAATCATTAGTAATCATGTGCGGCAGTAAACCGATGAACTCCGTGAACTTATGTGATTTTTCATGCATTTTAGGGTCCACGGTTGCACACATGAAATATTGAAGCCGTTTCCGTACAATCCATCATCTGTGGCATTTAAATGTGGCAATTATATAATCAAACAGTTACATGTAACAGATCAAAAAGAATTTTATTATTGACCCGAATGTCACTGGGAAAAGCGCCTGCCGTCAAAGGCAGTGTAGGAGTTCAGGAGTCATTGAGTGCATGCAACCAGCGTACCTTGTACTGAAAGAACCCTTTGATTGATTGACAGTGGTCGGTCTGGCGGAGGATAAGCCTTAACACTGAATCTTGTCGACCGCTTTCTGACATCAAGGTCCCACCACACAATGACAGCGGAAGGATCTACAATATTACTGCTCAAGATATGCAATCTAATCACCCGTATCGACATAGCGGTCGATGGAATGTGCTAGTACCCTCTACACAGACGATCACTTCCCCTTCTGTGAGGTCAGACTGAGCCTAGACGATAACTGAATCAACAGGATTATTGTTGGTCTCGTGACCTGTCAGTTATACAGTTGAAGGCCGCAATTTAAGAGGTTTGTTGTGCGGGATGTAATTTTCGTGATTGACATCAATCAGCCAATCACCAGAGAAAGGCTGCTACCCATGTGGGTGCGTAGTAGTATTTGCTGCTGAGCCGCTTTTCTTAAGGTAACAGCATTTTATATGCTGTAGGGGGATAAGGCACTAGATGTAAATATAAGTACATTATACCACACTAGATGTGTAGTGCACAATATGGATAGATTTGGCACTATTCAGCTCCCCTCTAACGCTATTTTGTGCGTTAATAGATCTCGTATCCTACACAGTGTCCAAGTGCATGTGATTTATCGATATTTGATCACTGGATCACAGCATTATGTTAACCACACACACCCACCATCGCGAAAATTAGATCTTCTCCGTATGAAGTGCTCTATCTGCTTTGTGTAGACTTGCACTCAGTGAAGTCCATATCAGACTGCTAAAAGGAAAGCAGTTCGACCTTCCGCGAAATGCCGAATTAACGCGTTCAAGGTCGCAGAAAATCCTTTTAGACAACAACAAATGCCTTTGCGCCTGACACCACTTTACTTGTTCTCATTTTAATTTGTAAAGAAGCGTCTAGTTTGTTATTGGGAGATTCGTTTTAGCACAGTGTTGTGACCTTTGGAAACAAACAGAACTAAATCATTCACTTTTTATAAAGCGTGAACAAAGCCAAGTAGATTTCTGTTGAAACGCATATAATTGTAACTCCGGAGACAACTATGCAAAATGTGTTTTTTTTCTTTCTTTTTTTCACACATGTAAAACCACTGGGAGTGCTAAAAAAAAACCTGGGTTATTTATTAAGAGCTTTTATTTATAGTTGGGTGAATATAGAAGAGAGACAAAGATTACTCAAATCTAAGCGCAGTTTCTTAAAACTAAAACCGTTTCAATGTAAACTTTTCGAAACTAAGATTTGTTTTATTCAAAAAACCCATAAATTTCACATATCTCACAAACTCAACAGATAAACATTTCAAACTTCAGGAAGCAGAAACGAGTTACTGTGTCACTGACGAATGCAACCCTATCACTCCATGACAAGTCTAGTAGTTCATGGAGTAGATAGAAGGAATCGCCGGTAGCATCTAGGTGAAATTCAGGGAAACCATTTTTATAGTGTGAATGTATTCCGGTGGGTAAAGAGTATTCTCTATTTGATAGACTCGTAACAACACCGCTATATTCTTGAAGTCCGCCTCGAGGTCCGGGGGGGGGGGCTGGGCGGGATTAAGCCCGGGTCTTACCAAAGATTTTAAAAATGCTATATATTGCTGCCTTGCTTGGCGCTCAGCACTGAAAGGCTAGAGCAAAGAAGCAAGATTGGTCGGCAAGGTCAGTATAATGTGGCTGGGTGGGGTGTCTTCGGCATGATGTTCCAGTGGCGACCGCCCTATGAGGGCATGAACGCGTCCTGCCACAGGAGGACGCAGAAAATATACGTAGGCTACATTCTAAGGATTCACCGTCGCCATTTCACTGACGAGGAACCTTTTCATTTACCATACAATATACTCCTGCTTTGCCAGCTTTAAATAACCCATGTGTACCAAATTCTGTGAAAGAAATATATCCACATTTGCTTCATTTAAAGAAAACCACAGACTCTTCGGAAGCCTAGTTTTATTTTCACTTGCATTTGTACAAAGATCACAAAGGTTTCCTGTCCTGTCGACTTCGGAACAGGTTGGATGGTTTCTCTTTGTAGTTTCGCTAATTATCCTTACTTGAACAGTAATATACTTAAGGCTCATGCATATAGCCTGTAACAATCTCGCCTAGGGGCATTTCTGGTGATTTCGGTCATTTTCACAGGCTTTTAATACAAAAACTAGTGTGTCAGTGATATTCTAGTAAATGCCTTCAACCTATGTTTCTTAACTTTTACAATGAGTACACCTCTGCTGTATCCAGAATCACTGGGACTGTGCTTCCTAAATGTGTCTCATTCCGCTTAACCATGGGGCTAGCGGACGTATGTTGATCATAGTGATCGATATCGTCAGGTTAGACATACGTACGTTTGCAATAAAAGCACAAACTGAGATACATATTTTGATTGACAACAACTTTATAAACTAACAATAACATTGTGCACAAGTCCTATGCTGATTTAATTTATAAATGCAGATCGTTAGATCAAACGCCTTTGTCTTCGCTACCTGCAACACAAAGAGCAAGACCTGAGCAGCGACGACAGTTTAATAGTTGGCAAATGGTCACACGTCACCTGTAATTCCGGCATCCTGTCGATTTACCTCAGTTAGGGTTATATTCTACTCATGTAAGTGTTTAAGAAGTAGCAAGTCACAAATCCTCCAGCACCGTGAGCTAAGCAGAATTATGCAGTTATATTTCACTAATATGACGTGCGAGTCTGTACGTTACACGTGAGTAAAGTTGACCAGAAACTTGCCAAATTTAGGTGGTTTTACACCGGACATCCATGAAACTGACTACCGATATATAAATGAAAAGCTGTTGAGTATGGCGTTAAACAACAGTCAGGGAAATACATAGATAAATCAAAGGCCTTTACACTTCATTGGAGTGCAGCCTACATAAAAAAATTTGCCGGAATAGATTTAGAGTTAAAAACAACACATTGCTGCCCGATAACTCATCCCTCCCCGCCGCTCTCTGTCATGAAGCCTGACCGGAAATTGTCAACAGATGGCTCACTTTGACGAATGAGGTCGCCATTCTTAACAGTAACTTTCACTGTCTAATCAGCTATCTTGTCTTGCACTTTCGCGCCATTAAACAGCGGAGCCATGACATATGCCACGGAACGTACTTGGACGTACTTACAAATGAAAAAACAATAACCCATCTACATTCCTGTGACTGCAACGTGAAATTTCTGACACATACATTGGTGTTTTTATCAAAACTGGTGAATGAGGGCGCCGTCCAAAGTACTAAGGAATAAATAGTTACGGTAACATCTCTACGGCGTGAGGAAATCAAAGAAACAAATAAATACAGCCACTCCTCGTACTTCCTGTGGGATATAAATGCACTTATTTGTGATAAATAAGTGGCCTTGCTGAAGTGAACATAAAAAATTGATCATAAAATGAACCTGTTGTGACACAGAGCTGGACACCACTTTCAAAAATTACGTAAATCATCTTCTCGTAACTCTTCACTTAAGTCACGTCGCCTTGCGGCGCTATAACCTAGACGACGCCTTGTACCACAAAAGTTACGAAACAAGTGATCTCCGAAGCTTTGTGAAAATGGCCCCCGAACTTATTTGTGATATACAAGTTCACTCTTTGCGACATAGAGATGTACAAGCAGGTGTGCTTGTTTGTGCTGCACAATTAAGTCATATCAAGGCGGCTTACAGATGTAGTTATTTGTGATATGCAAGTTGACTTAAAATTGTATATAAGTGTACTTACTAACTTACAAGGTGGACATCCAGATGGACATTATATTATAATATCCAACTGAACTGTATATGCACCCTTCCATACCCAAATGACCTCCTTCCTCCGGAAAAAAGCACAATAGACCTTTCCTTTCTTTCGGATGAGATTTAACACTAAATCGATATCCTACGGCGAGATTGCACCCTGTGCTGAAAGCCGACTGATAAATGGCTGATCTGACCTTTGTTACCGTTTTCTCGACCGACTCATCACGTGACAATAGTAGCCCGAATTGTTCACCCCCTGCCGGGAAGCATCTCACTGTACAAGCAGCGATGGAATCCCTAATACCCCTTGTGGCCACGTCCACGAAAGCTCTCCATCCAAGGTAGTGGGGCTAACAACGGACTGTTTTTGGAACCGGATTTGAGGATTTTCGACTTGGACCGCCACTTGGCAATGTACAAGTGGCATAGGATGGTCGGACTGGACCCTTATTTCTTGAGATCATACGCAGAGCTAGTCTCTTGACAGGATCAGTTTCTACCATCGCGTCAGATGATGTTTTCTGTTTAAAAGGAAAAACACTAAACTAAAGGTATATATGTATCGATAAAGAATCCTATTCATAGTTCAGAAAGAGTCACTGGTTATTTTGTGATGTATGATAACCGAGATATCCCAGTTCAAAGTAAGGGAAAATGCGCACATGGAGAATATCAACCGGTCGCCACGCTCTCAATTTTAACCAATCAAGGACGAGATATTTCTACCACCCGAGAAGACATCGACTTTCGCTGTGATGTCACCCGTGCCTAGTTTACCAATTTGCCATATAAAAGTAGTGTTAAATGAGCTGTTTTCGTTGTGATTACATAGACAATTCTGATATACTTTAAAGCCATTTTCAACGAGAAAGTGCCAGTGGAATACATCTTGGATTGTTCCCCATGGTCTCAGCCAGGAGACCGCAGTAAGTGACATTCAATTGCAATAATAAAGGGAACCGTACTTCACGCACAAATGAGTGTCTTGCCCCTAATACTGACGAGCGCAGGGTACAGATGACACGTAATCGTGTTTCCGGTTTCTCTAAAATGGCGTATCCTATCGCCTCGTAAGAATTCCAGACCAAAATTTGATTTATACAGTTTTTCAAGCACCTCCTAAAAAATGCCTATGCCTGTTTAGGCCTATATAGACCCTTCTTCTGAATTAACTTTGGTAATATTTCTTGTTGTCTATTCTTTAAAAACTAGGAAATACTACGACAAAGCAATAGATTGAGCAATAAATAACAAAGATCCAATTACTGACTTGAGTGGACGATAGACGAAAAGAGGTGATAATTTCTACAATAATATAAGAAATCAGATTATCGGAGAGAATACAAAGGAATAAATGAAATGACGAGGTATAGATGCTGCGAATAGCATTTTTAAATTCTGTAATTTACAATCCCAGTTTCTGTGAAGCTAGGCGAAATCAACATTTCAGATCTACTACAGGATAGGAGTCAATATCGGGATTCAAACACACACCCTGAATATACGCTATATATTATATACATACACATAAAGACTCCATGAGGAGCAAAACAAGAGCAGCGATGCTGGTACGATACGGCAAATCGTCAGACGTAACCGGTGAAATTCGGCCTCTGGTCAATCCCAGCAGTTAGGGTTTTTATTCTAACTGTTCTTGCAAATGCTTACGTACAGTTATATAATGAACAAAAATATAAACACAACACTGAGTATTTTGATGAAATTAACTGAGATATCAAATTCTTCACAAAACCGTTTTTCATTGGGGCATAAGATGGGCTCCTGGCAATACATTTCCATAACTAATGGACAGCCGATGGTAATGCTGAGGCAGATTAGGAAACGGGTGTGGGGTCAGTTTGGTAATTTCCACACTTAAGTACCGAGTATGTCCGCCGTATGCCTCCTGCACTCGTCTACGCATAGACCTGATGAGATGGTCAGTTGTGACTTGCGGAATGTTTTCCCAACCCTGTCATAGGGTAACGATGTTACGCGGAACCGGAAGTCGCCGACGAACACGCCGGTAGAGGATATCCCACAGATGTTCAGTTGGGGACAGATCAGATGAATATGCTGGCCAGTCGAGCATTTCAACGTTTTCGTCCTGTAGAAATGCTCTGCACACAGCAGTAACATGGGACGGGCAATGTCGGGCTGAAATGTTACGACATGGCGCCGGACAAATGGGACCCTGGAGTGGTCTCCGCAAATTCGCTTCTCCGAGGCGAATCCGAACCCTTTGAGCGGACATCCAGTTATTTTGGAGCCCGACTGTTTCATTAGCTGTGACAGTGGCTGATCTGAAACGGTTACGGAGGTGGAGGAGAGGAATGTGACGGTCTTGGTCAGGGGTGGTTTCACTCGGTCGGCGGGCATGCGGGCGATTAGCTGTCGTGCCGAATTCTTCACGATGTCTTTTGAGACGATTAATCGTTGACACGTTAACGTTAAGGGCTCGGCCGACAGCTCTAAGGGCCATGCCAGAGTCAAGCGTGCCGATGGCGCGCTCTCGTTGGTTTTGTGGCATCTGTGGCATCGTGCCTTTTGAACTTGTACCGTACCGGTGATCTTTGTTCCTTACACCTGAGGGTAACGAGTGCCAACCGCATTTGGGGATTTTCCATGAGCCGCCATGAAAGCCAATCGTCATCCTCAAAGACTTGTTTACATCCCAGTGATTACAAGACCTTTCAGTTTACTTGTACCTATGGCACTGTAATGACACACAGTTCATCGGGTATAACCCCATTATCAGTTCCCTCCCACCCGCCACATTCTCTCATTACCCGACGCCCACACGTCAAATTATCCCACTATCGATATTATTCCTGCTTCTGTCCTCGGAGGCAGAGCCACAACTGCACTAACAATACTGTTAGTGGAGAATTCAAATATTTATTACGCTATTTATTTCTCATACTGCGAGCACGTGGTTTACTATATTACCGCTCGGCACTTGACAGTCGAGAATGTCGTGATTTGATTGGATAATTTTTCCATTTGCACAGCAGATTTATCAGACAGCTGATAATTTCCTCTCCAATGAACAACATGCCAATTACGGCTACATTGACAGTAATGTTAGGATTTGGAAATTATTCCTATAATTCTAATATTTAGCGTGGGTAGAGTGCTCTATTTCTGAGTCTTAACGGAAAGAATTGCTAGCTTGATGACGACTGCAGAAAATACAGGTCTTTCGCTCTCCAGTGCTCTGATTCCTATCGCCCGAGAGGATAAGCTTTCTGGAATTTCATTAGGAATAAAAAAATCCAGCGCCTGCGTCAAATCCAATCGGTTCAGAGAAATGGCAAAATTTGCCAATTAAAAATTACTTTAAAATGTTGCACCGTGGACAAAAGCAATGATTGTCATAGGAATTGCTTTCGTTGTTTTCTGTCCGTAAGACTCACAGGAAAATAAGATTTCACTACACATCATGCAATCGTGATGCATATTTTATGACTCACACAAGTTGAGCTTACAGCCGTTGAACTTTTAACGTCACGCCATGGTCCGATTTCCCGTACAAGACCCAGTTTCTGTTTATTTTGTTTTTCAAAGTCTTACATCGAGATAAATTTGCTGATAGAAGGGATAAATTGTTTGGTGGGATAAATATTATTTTGTTACTACTGAAAGTTAAACATTTGGAATACACATTATTTTATGGACATACTCATGTTTTTTCCAAAATCAAGAAACTTTTGTCTTATAGTGCTGTATTGCACATTTACAATTCTCTGTATGGTCGAGTTACATATCTCTATCCTGTTCTATCCTGTTCTCTGGCAATTCAGGTTTCGCCGTGGCGTGGAATTTTCTCCAGGAAACAAGATAAAATTCAGTATCAAACTCGCGGAGATGGGATGACTTATAATTTGCAGTGTTCAAGAATGTACCTGTATACAACAAATTCCCGACAAAGTCAGTACACGTTTTCTCATGAGAGGTATCAAAACATCGTAAATTTAGATAAGGAGAAAACGGTATCCACAGCTCATTTGTTATGTTCTCTCAAGGCTTCATGCGGCGGTTTTGGCCATCCCATCTCGTGAGCAACATTACTGCGCATGACAAAGACACAGATCACATCGGCTTCCAGAAACGACAAGAAAAGTGTTGGCTTCTTTGAAAGTTAACGCGCAGTTTTAAATGAGATTTACTATTGATTTATATCTTTAGCGGGACGTCTAATACACAGGTGTTATTTCAATCAATGTCTTTTTTCGGATATAGAAAAGACAAATGTGGCGCCAGACGTTCAAAAAGAAGCCACATGGCTTTCTATAAAGTTGGGTGATTGAAAATAAAACATACGGTTTGAGTCGCCGCAAGATTTCAAATTACCCTCCCACACGTCCTTTTTTGTATCTTCTGTATTTCTCTCTCTCAACGATAAGAATTTCCATTAAACTAAAACAATTTTTTAATTTCAGCAGACTTTTTTTTCGGATAAATCATGAGGGCTCTAATCTCATGAAATAAAGCTGTAGCCTATACTGTTTATAAAAAAAATCTATTTCAAAAAACACGGATACAAAAATTCAATTCTCCGCGCCTATCACTCATGAGTGGAATAAAGTACGAAGGCTATAAGAGGCGCCAGATTCAAGATTGGCTATAAACAAGTCCATTCCCAAGTCAATTCTCGCGATTTCGTCGTGATTTTCACATTTTGTTCTCTATTAAAACGTTCGAGCAGTCATCCTTGTTGTATGTTTTCATCTCCAACAACGATGCAATATGTGTATTCTTGACAGCTTCCAAAATATACAGCTAAAATACTGGAAACTACTCCCTCATCCCAAATGACATCACCTTGCATCCTACCGGAGCCTGTAGCCCTTGGGGCTATGCATTTTTGCCTGGCATGAATCGATTATTGCAACGAAAATCTCATCTATTCCATAATCAGTGGCTTTTGAAAAAAGGCTTTTATTAAGAAGCCCAATGTGTATTTCTCTTCGAATACTGACAAATCTCGAGATGTTCATGGTGGAATACATTAACCCGTTTTCTCTTTTCGCATTTTTTCTCAGATTTTATTATTAGCTGTTCTTCTGTCTGCAGGGATGGAGATCCCACAAAGACCTCTATATGAGGCAAATCACTGTCGCCATAAAATACATTACAAGCTATAGATGTACAGGAAATCTTTGTCTAGGAAGACTTGTTTCGGATTTTGGTTTTCTTTAACGAACATCACGATCTGTGATTAAATGTTCAGTTACGGTCTGTGGCGAATGATTAAAGCGAATACATAGGAACCATGTAGAGCTGGTCTCAGTTTAACAGACGTTCAGAATCCACACAAAACTTGGAACAAAAGAAGCAGTTATGGAGAAGAAAAACGAGGTCCTTAGAATTGGTTTACTGGCAAGCTAATGGTCATCCATGGAAATTGGATTAACCCCAAAGCTTCAACGCATTTCAGTAAATAGGTAGCCTACTCTATCATACCGTCTTTGTTGTAAGCACCAAGCAATTTGACGTCGCCAGACATTTCTCGCATTCGGTTCTATATTATTGACAGGCGCCTTATTCTCCAGGGTTGAGTTAGAACAATGGGTCTGATGACCAACTGGACAATATCGCCATCGTTACGGCCATGCAAACTGCCGAGAAGCTGTTTTGAGCTGGTTTAGTCAGTCAGCCTCAACATTCGTATCGATTTTAACCAGGCTATTTTCACGTTATAATGAATGCTTTCAAAATCCGACTTGCACCTGCTGGAAATCAAATCACAGACCTGTTTTTCAGATAGCAAACGTACTTTCTCAGCTTGACAAAAACCATGGTATAATATGAGTCAGTACTGTGGTAAAGACGTAATGCTGTGTTGTGTTACTGCTTTACCAATATCTGCAAAAGTGCTGGTTGTTGGGAAATCTTTCACGACTACTTCAGTGAATATATTTGTAAAACTATGACCTGAATTGCCAAAATATGCGACACTGTGAATGGAGTGTTCGACCCCCAGAATCTCATTGTATGCAGAAAGTTTCAGAGGAATAAGTCAGCCCTGTAGAGAGCGTGTTTTCATTTACTTATACCGCCCCTCTTCCCCATCGCGAATCGAATGGAATCGAGATACATATGGTGTGTCAGGGCATGGCACCGCGCGAATGTTTGGGGATAGATATTTTGGAGGTTAAAGTTGACAAATTTACTACATAAATACTAAGAAAAACTTGTAACCTTTAGAATGCTTTCTTTGTTTTGACAAGTGTCTAGTTCTGTTATAGTGTATCAGTTGTGAACGACTCCCAGTGAGAAACAAGCATCGATGTGTTAACTAATCCCATTTTAACACACAAACTTCTGATAAACACTAGCAGTCCAGATAGCGTAAATCAGGTTGATAAAGAGAGGCGGGGAAAGTCTATGACAAACACTTATGATGAAGAAAAAATATGAGGCGTGGCCAAGAGTTAGTGGCAACTTGGTCAAGGTAATTGTTATCCATGCAAAATGAATAGCTGGGGTGTTATCGCAATTCAGATGCAAAGGTCTCTAGCTACTTTTCTCGCCTCGAACGACTAAAGAGCTTTCGACAATAAATTAATGTCTGTGACATTTGTCTTTCCTGACAAATGGGTCCAGGTTGACCAGGTTGTCTACTGACAAACAATAACCCTGCCACCCTCCACTTTTCAACTCTTCTACTCTTCAAGGTCATCACTTAAGTTACTCAGTTCGTGGAACGACCGTCATTCTACGAACAGGGTGGTCTTTACAAGACCTAGATGACGACGGACAGAATAGCTCATTGGGTTGAAATACGATCAAGGATGTTTACAGTAGTGACCCAATAACAGACAAGTGTTATATGAAGAACGAGTTTTAGAAATGGAGCCTAAAACTGATAGTTAGTGACACTCAACAATCAAAGTTTTTCAACAAAGTTTTCATTTGTTCTATATACATGTATGTATTTTATAAATATTTATCTGTATTTCTTAATGTATTTATGTGTTTTTTATTGCAAGTCTTACTCCAGCCTTCGATTTGTTGGTGAAGATATCCAGTAATAAACCTAGGACCTCTTTCGACAAGGAGATTCCATGTTGTATAACTGCATATTGAGCCAAGTGTGAGCATCCAGACTCAAACATTTTCTTTTGTAAAGAAGATTAGAACATTTTACTACAGCCCAAATGCGCTTTTAAAAAAAACAAAAAAAAAACAGGCTCCATGCAGGTAAAAGCACCATACCACAATCCGCATGAATTAAAGCCGTAGTCTAACCATTCGGAATTAGGTAGCTCATAAGACCTGACTCGATTCAATTGATTTTTAAAGCTGTATTCAAAAATTTTTAAGTGAAGGAGACTCCGTAGTCTTCGTGATTAGCGCATCAGCGCTGTGCCATGATCCAGAAACCTCCCAGTCCGTCTCATATTGACTTCCTCGCCAGCCTTACGTGGGAAAGTCTGCCAGCAACCTGCGGATGATCGTGGGTTTCCACTGAGCCTTGCTCGGTTTCCTCCCACCATAACGCTGAAAGCTGTTGTATAAGTGAAATATTCTTGAGTACACCGCAAACGACCATTGTCAGTATAATGGGTGGACTGACCGGAATAAAGCTTTGACCAGTAACACTCCATGCTTCGCGGTTTTTGATCAAACTGTTGACTGCTTCCCTTTTCATGAATTTGACCTATTTTTAAAATTTTATATACCTTCTTAAATCACAGGTGGTTAGTGTCATTGGTGGTTTTGGAAACGCATTGATTCGCATCATATAAGTGAGAAAAACACACACACACACACACACAAAATGCTTCAGTGAAATGTAACATTTAACAATCAGTTCAGGTTTTCTTACATATACTTCAACATCTGAGCAATTCTTCCTCCCAGTTTTGTAATAAAAGTCTTCCTTGTGCTCGTTTTCGCCATAAAGCATATGTAACAAACGTCATATAGTAAATTACGACATTTATTTCCTCCCTGGAATACCCCACTGTTGTCAATAATTGATTCTTTTGCAACGAATTGTTCTCTGGATACATTTCTCACCATATCCGTCATTTTCACGTACGTTCCATGGTTGTGCTAATATCGACTATTTCTCAGGTGTTTTTGCCGGAATATAACATTCAAGAACAACAGACTTCTTGTTTCATAATGTTTTCTTTCTTGTATTTCAACATCTCGGTGATTGTTCCTCACAGGACTGCAATATTTATTTATATTTCGTGAGTGTTTTACGCCGTCTTCAAGAATATTTCAGCTTTAAGGCGGCCAGCATTATGGTGGGAGGAAACCGGGCAGAGCCCCGGCGGAACCCACGACCATCCGCACGTTGCTGCCAGCATGAACTGGACTTGAAGTCACAGCGACAGCATTGGTGAGAAGCAGCCAAGTCATTACGTTGCAGTATGTTCAAGAATTATAAGACCCACATATGGTTTCTTTATTCCATGAGTTTTTTTTTTACCAGATAAAAACTCTTACCGCCACACAATACACAGGCACCAAGAAAGGTGCAGGAATTTGTCGTCCAGCACCCGTCCTAAAACCATTCTATGTCAGCTCTCATATATTTCTGTTGGACAATAAAATTTAATAAGCATCAACCCAACAATCGGATTCTGGTGACTGTCTGAGCTCAAGGCTACATGAACCGCTGTTACAATATAACACTCAACCGTCTGTTGAACTATTTAACCTACAGATAAACAAAGAAGAGGAGGATTCCGACGTCTGAGACGTTATCAGCTTGTTGCGTATTATCCGTGTCAAGTAAAGGACGCTTGTTTGAACAGTTAGTTTGTCATTTATTATTTTTTTCCTTATTGACGAGTGATTTGGGGTGAGCAGAAGAGAATCATGTGTCATTAATCCCAGTTTAACCAAGGTCTGGTTTACCCACGTCAATATGATGCCGGGGTCGACTTCAGACCGGCGTCGCCACTGTAAGACTGAAGTACTGCCGATGTGACGTTTAGCCACAATCATTCATTCATTCATTCAGACAAGTGCTGGTCCGGTGGGTGGTTTCGGTCAGGCTCGTGAGGAGAGGAAACGTCTTGGAACAAAGGGGTTCTGAGACTGAAAAATGAGAGGTTGACAAGATTTAGTTGCTGTTTGGTCCAGCTAATGGTCATAATTAGAAACTGGATTCAAAGCAAATACTCCATCGCTCTTCAGCAAAGACTCTTTAGCTTCTTATCTCGAATCCAATGACCGACTTTAGCTTTCAGCACTTCAATGATATCAGATATTTTCGGTCTTTGGCTAACAGGACCCCATGACGGTGGGCAGTGCGGTGTGTCGAGGAGATAGACATACATCGGGGTCTTTAGCACCACGTATAATAAAGGTGTAGACGTCATAGCTACGGAAGCTCGTTATGGCTATCTCACCTTTCCGGTGAATCCGGTTTCGTTACGATCTCCTGTGACGTCCAGTAGAAACAATGTGGTGATAAGCCCAGCTTTTTCACTGCGCTTTTATATACTTTTTGCGCGTAAGTGCCAACTTTCATGTCTTTGATGATGATTCTTAGTCTAGTATGTCAGCTAAATTGCTCACAGATTATCAAGTCTTCCGCAAAGAGAACTGTAATAAAGAGTCAATAGTACAACTATGAAGTCCTTTAAAAACACATCGCCTTTGTTATAAATGAATTTGTGGCTGTTTTGGGGGGGGGTGTATTGGACACGTATCGTACGCGCTAGTATAGCATTTTGTGAAGTCTAACCGCCGCTGAAGACCAACTATCTTACACCAATTCTCACATGACAAAATTTCTCAGAAACTGACCTCCACCATAAATGAAAACGTCCTAACTATGGCGCTAAAAAAATCAAGCCGAAAATCAGACAGTCAGTCCAAAGCTTTACCACTTTTCCAAGGTTTCTGCCGATATTGATTTGTCAAAATGTGACATTTTTTCGATTTAACGTCTAACAATTTCTGTTAAAAGTAACCATATCCTCTTAACTTTTTTGTCCTCTTGTCACAAGATTTCACTCGTTGAAGTTCAATGTTTAGAGACTGCATTTAGGTTTGCCGGTAAATCGTTTCTGTTTAAACTACAGCCAAATCAGCCGGTGTGTCACAGATCACGAAGCCTTAGCACTCTCACCGATTTTGACCGACTTAACCTTTTGGAGGGCTTGAATCACGAGCTTTCCTCACGAGAAAAGCGCCCCTGTTAGGATTATTGTCACAGGCCGTTTTTATTTTAATGTCAAAGAAAATGGGGAAAGCCTTATTAGATACGCAAGTGAAAATACTTGCATTTATTTTTGCTTAGAGTTTTTTTAGTTAAATATATTACACCAGAAAGAAATAAAAGCAGAAAAATACATATGAGCCTCTCTAGTTAATGATATTGACATATATTAAATATCAGCTCATTCCAAAATGCAAAATAACTGCTGATGAACAATGGTGAATACCTGGTAGCTTTCCTGTAGGGTTTTAAATTGTCATCTTTTTCGGATTTGTGATTCAACTAGACCACACATGCACGTTTAATTCTTCTCTTAATTGGGTTTGGAAAAAGCCGCAGTAGTGTGATAGAGATTACATCACCCGACAGTGCTTTACTTCTAACTCGTACCTTTGTTCTGCAGATAGAATAAGAAGACATTTACCCGATTCAGTGTGCATAAAAATCGTTGGTTTTCGGAATATACTTTCATCAGGACTTTATGGATTGCAAAAAACTCTGTATGAATAAAAGAGTTTGAGTTCTTATTGACGGCATACGGGTGTCCGATCTCGAAAGATCACTTTCTTGCAGTCAGTCTTGCATAAGTAGAGCAGAAGTTGTTATCAGACTGCTCACTGGACCAACACGTCTATTAAGTGTTCACGTTACCAACGATTTTCTGTCAAACTTTCATATTTTTTTTTAGTTTCCAGAAACCCAGCTCTCTGTCCTGTTTAAAATTGTCAGAACGTAGCAAAGAGCATGAGTAAAAATGCCTTCAAAATGTTGCATTTCTTTAAAGCTTATCCCAAAATGAATTACATGTTAAATTATTAAGACCCTGTGGTGAGCTGATTGATTTGACCGCGACAGACTTCCACTCCTAACATTGCCATCCACATTGTGACAAACCTGTACATATTTCCTGCATCGAAGCCCTCCACGTCACTTGAACGAGTCACAAGGGTTCTATTTAGTTAGAATGAGGCTCTCGGGGCTCTAAAATGTCTTTTGATCTTCCTTAGAAATTAAGGATTAACATACAGTTGAAATACTTTGAAAGTCAGATACTTGTCCGGTTTGATGTCCGTAACTGTTGTCGAGAGAAACATTGACGAAAATGGGTAAAAAAACGCAATGATTTTAATAGCAATTAACCAGGCGCCACTTGTCTAGAATTACTCAAAATGCTAGTGTGTAGTCACATTTAACAAACGATGACCTGAAAATGGTACAACGTAACCAATAAAAAAAAAAACCTGTCTAGTATGACCTATATTATGCGAGTCACTTAATTCTCCATTGCGTGCAGACGTGTTGAATATCGTGGATAGTACGTGTTGCGTGCTATATATGCATGGTTGTTTCCCTCAAATGGGATACTTTTCTGTAGAGGTGTATACATATATTGGCTACGAAAAGACGCGATAATCTAATCACTTTGTTGTGTGATTTCAGTCATTTCTCTATGCCAGTCACAGACGCCTTCCCCAGCCGACAAATTGCCTGTGAGGAGTATCACACTGACAGGGACAATTGCCATTCTCTTTGGCACTGAGTTTTCTATTCGGTTGCAGTCGGCGCCACCTCGGTAAAAACATGGTAGCTGTCTGCTAAACCATCGAGTTTATGTTCCAGGAGACATAAAACTTTATAGGTAATGGTGAACTGGCTGTTTGTGACACAGACGCCTAACGGAACGTAGAGCTAGGCTTATATTCATTTTACTGTGGACTGAGGGCCAAATATTGTACAGAACGAAAATGTAAAGTCGGCGGAAAATACAAATAAAATTAGTTCGGTTGTAAATCTTAACACTTATTTTATTATCACCAGGTTTGTGCGTTAAATTCACTATCAGTTACATGCAAATGGACCGTTTTTGAAAGCGTGGCGCACTCTCGACACGAGGAATCGCCGTTGGGACTGAATATCTTGTTTGCCCGACCACATTTATCATAAAATTTTGCCGGTGTATATATTTATTTATTTGATTAGTGTTTTACGCCGTAATCAAGAATATTTCACTTATGCGACAGCGGCCACCATTATGCCGGGTGGGAACCGAGCTGAGCCCGGCGGGAACACACGACCATGCGCACGTTGCTGGCAGATCATCCTACGTAATGCGGGAGGGGTAACAAGCATGAGCTGGACTTGAACTCACAGTGGCCGCATTGGTGGGGAGCTTCTACGTCGTTTCTTAGTGTAGTTCTGATAGAGGTTTATCATCGCTTTCAACATTATTTGTCCTAGTAGCAGGCCAGATCCAGTTCCGACATATTTACATGCATAGTGCTACCTCATTGGAGCGCCATGCCAAAGACACCAGACACAACACCTAAACCAGTCACATTATACCGACACCGAGTCGACCATCACTTCGCCTGTCACTTATGCCGATAGTCCTTGGCATGACCTGCTTCGGGATTGCGCCCTGGATCTACTGCCTAAGAGACAGTCGCTCTCGCCACTACACCACTGCAGCTGGTACCACAATTGCCCTTGATCGTATATATGAGTGACTGAAAGACAAGAATCATAATATCTCGGCCAGGGCCCTCAGCTGTCACTTGCCCTAGTTCAGAAGCTTGTTAAAGCACAGCAGGGACATTGTTCTGAGAAAACAATGAGGAGCAAAAATAATGAGACGTCTTAAGATGTAGATAACTGGACACTGATTTGCACTTGCCACATAGGTAAGTCACCTAAAATTTTGCCCCTAAAAGTCCACTATTTACAAAGGTCACCTCAAGTTTTTCCAGTAGGATATCGTCTTTATTTCCAAACCAGCCTCAAAACATCGTTATAAGATCAACACAACCCCCAGGAACAAGCAAAATGTGCAACATTGTGACGTAAGAAATTTTAGGTCATTTAACATTATATAAGCCTTATTAATCAAAATTCTTTTACTTTGCTAAATATGAAGAGACAAGTTGTCATGGTTTTAACATCGTATAATATCGTTTCATTCCTACTTTTGCTGGTCTATGACGACATATTTCATAATGGGGTTGTAAAAGGGAACACTACATTATCTTTTGTGTTAGATCATCTCAGTGTACATCAGAATATCCATTTCTCTCCATAGAGACGGTCAAATGTAAGGCATCTATCAACCTTTCATTAGAATGAAAAACATCTTGGTTACCACTGATGACAAGGAACCTGGTCAGGAACAAAATCCATTGTACTAGTTAAAAATAACTGTTCAGTGGCAACATCTAATTAGTCTGTAATATCCATTAACTAGCTACTGATATTTTGAGATCAATGAAAATTCACGCCGTGAAGCACATTTCAAAATGACCTCGGCTAAGTGGACATACGCCGTCATGGCGCCTAGACTATATTTGACCAACGTTTGACAAGATGGACTACAACTAAACAATCAGGATCGGGTTGCTGAACGCAGGATAAGGACATTGCCGTCAGCAAGCAGTGGTTTCCAAGAAAAACGAGACACAAGATAAGATTTAATTGCGTGAAGGTCGCGGTAATGGTTATCGGTGAAGACTGGACTGGCAGCCATAACGTCTCCGCTTTCCAAGAAGGTGGAGCTAAAAGCCCAGTGCGTGTCATCTCGCCTTCAGAGACCACTCAGTGCCTTTCTCATTTCATGAAAAGGGATGTCTCGAGACTTCGCCTGTTTTCACAAACGCACCTCTACAATGGAGAGTGTTCTTTGTCGTTTCTCTGCCTGGAATCCCTAGAATGCGTTTCACACTACCACTAGCCCGACAAATTAATCTCTACCGGATCGTGCTATGAAATGGCTTAGAAACTTAACATCAGCACATATGTTGTTTTCAATTCTTGCCTGATGTGTGACCTCCATTAAGTCTGTCTTGCACAATTAAGACGGACAAACTGATTGGTCACGATTCCCCCTACCCTCTCACATGTTAATCGAAACGTGGTATGTGGTATGTGGTATGTATTTGAACTAAACACACCAAGGAGATGTTAAGAGAAGGGAATCCAAAGTGCCCGTAGACGGTTTAGTGTGGTGGCGGGATATCCCCACAGCATTACAATAAAGAAAAGGCTAATGGACAGAGAGACCCATCGGGACTGTTACAACCACTTAATTCTGTGCAGTGAACCTCGTGGCTGAAGAAATTGAAGCCGGAATTGTCTTTTCTGTTTCTCACCAAAATCGATGTCACGAAATAAACTTGTCTTTGCTTATTTCTTTATTTCTTTATTTGTTTATTTCTTTATTTATTGATTTGTTATTTATTTATTTATTTGATTGGAGCTTTACGCCGCAATCAAGAATATTTCACTTTATTATGGTGGGAGGAAACCGGGAAGAGCCCGGAGGAAACCCACGACCATTCGCAGGTTGCTGGCAGGCCTTCCCACGTACGGCTGGAGAGGAAGCCAGCATCAGTTGGATTTGAACTCACACCGCCTTGGTGGGAGGCTTCTGGACACTGAGCCATAGAGGTCCCTAACTTGTGTTTAAAACTAGAGATGAAAACTTCATTTCTGACATATATGGTCAAAACAGAACGCCAGAGCGTAACCATATTTTTACGAAGCTACCGTTAGAAAATTATTCGCTGCAATCCGTTATTTGAGAGATGGCAAATTGCATTTTCACTAGTTTAAAGGATTATTCCGTTACCGATAGCGAATTTATTCGTAATGAAAAGGAATTAACCCGTTAGAATGACGAAAATGCAATCCGTAATCTCTCAAATAAAGGATTTAACGGAAGATGTTTAACGGTACCTACACGTTTTTTCTCTTTCTCTCTTGCTTCAAATTGTTTCAAGGACCTGATGTGTATCACGTTTTCGATTATGTGGAGTGTTCATGATAATTTTGATTACCGGTACGTAAACTTCAATACTGACAGTAAGATATGGAAGAAATAATTTCAAATTTTGCCCGATGAAAACCGGGAAGAATGCTAAACTTGCCAATTTTTTCCACAAATACGATGGCGGTCGGTTTTATAGATGGAGGAAACCGGATTGCCTAGTGTAAACTCCAGACCTTTTACAGACGTACATTCCAGCGTGTGACGTACAGACTTGCAGCTCATATTGTTGGAGGACAATTGATTTTCAGTGAACGTTTGGCGGCGTAAACTGCCCGACGAGCGGCGTCGACCTCTCTTTATCACCAAGGCCACCACGAACAGTGACAGCTGGAAAATCTACAAAATTCTCTGTGCAGTGAAGATCAGGATTGAAAGAAAACAAGCATCTTAACCTCGCCGCCACGAAGAAGGCGTTGTTAGACTTACAAGACAAGTGGACCACGTGGGAAAACGTCGTGCTGTACATGAGCAATAGCGTAAGTAGACTCCAGTCAGCCATTTATTCCTTTACACAACGTTGTGTCAGTCTTGGTCATAGGATGGTAGGGACCCTCCAGGGCTCAGTTGGTTCTCACCAATGCGGTCGCTGAGAGATCAAGTCCAGCTCATGCTGCTGATAGTCGTGGATTTCCCGGTTTCCTCCCACTAAAATGCTGGGCGCCGTCGTATAAGTGAAATATTCTTGAGTGCGGCGAAGAACACCTATCAGATAAATAAATATAAAATGGTGGATGTGTAAGGTTAATGCGTTTTGAGCGTCGATCATGGTACTGGATGATATCAGTGCCGTTCAGTCACAAACAGCGGTCCGTTACCGTTGGCGGAAACCTTCTTGAGAATTGTGTCCCGTTTTACGTAAATGTCTTTACGTGCATATCTTATAACCAAAGTCGGAGTTAATGATCGCTGGATGAAGAAGAATTCCAAACGGACCCTTTTGTATTATTATCACTTTGCCTGGAGATTTGCCTGAAGTCCTTTTCAGAGATATTACATTTTCAACGCCGAATAAGTGAAAAAATATAGCGACCGAAAAAGCAGCAATCAGTCAATGTATCAATCAATTAGTCAGTTCATCGGAACAGAGCTCAAGAAAACTCTCCACAGGTCGCCATCTACCTGATTGACTTGTTTTTTTATTTATATTTCATCTTTATTGCAAGTGACAACATGCAGTGCCCGGAAGATGGGGCATTAGGAAATTCTAACGATAAGCCATGAATGTCATGGCTTTACTCAGGCAGGTGGGAGCTTAGCTGTTTTGGCGGTATGGAAACTCTCGTACCGTCACAATTATTGCATTTCTGG
This sequence comes from Acanthopleura granulata, assembly GCA_016165875.1. Classification (NCBI taxonomy): domain Eukaryota; kingdom Metazoa; phylum Mollusca; class Polyplacophora; order Chitonida; family Chitonidae; genus Acanthopleura; species Acanthopleura granulata. The sequence continues at coordinate 4,717,097 of JABBOT010000016.1, forward strand.
GAATTTTTGAGCTTTGAATGCCGCTTAAATTCGATTGTTTCTCTTCAAGATAAATTTTCCATCAGCTGGAAATCTAAAAAAACTCCCAGGCTTATCGAATTGGATCTGAGTCTCTGCGCCAAATCAAGGAATTATTCTGTTAAGGCGTTTTATATACTGCACAGAGTTTCCCCCAGATATCAGTGTTTAGGAGTTATAGAGAGAACATTTTGCTCCACGATATATCACGCTTTTCCCTCCTTGCTCAGACCACCTGCTCAGAAGATCCGGAAAGCTGCCTGGTTTACACCTACACAGATCACTAGTCTTAACATTCGTATTGATTTTATGACAAACTTTATAACTCTTTGTACATGTGTCTAGAATCGTATCTCCTAAATTTCCTTTAAAGAGTTCTAAAGGCACCTTAAATGGATTCAATGAGCCATGAGTCTCGGAATGCCAAACCACCCTATATATACTTCTGCGAAATATTCTTTAGCACAACGAGTAATAACAAAATCAAAAAGATCACACTACCAATTTAGATTAAAGAACTATGCCTACCCATAACTTCTTGGGAAGATTGCCAATGATGAGAAATCAATTGAAATCTCTGTTCTTAACGCACTGCATTTTCTGTTCAACTTTCAGCTATCTTACGCGTGTCTCACTTGTCTAAAATGTACCTGAAATTTCTTTCACTCGTTTTGAATCATTTTTTTTCTTTCTATTAATACGTGATACATATGTACTGACTTTATCAAAGGCATGCACGCCATGACTCAAACATTAGCCCTTCTCCTGTATTCCTTTCATCCCACTTACGTTAAGTTCATTTGTAGGACACATTTGTGTAAAACATTTTGAGCAGGTTCATTTTGGCCACCTCACATTTTTGTTTCCTTGACCTGACACGCATGTAACAGTACATACAGTATATAATGTAAATACTGCCAAGTCTCCAATGACGATGTTCACTATACCAGCAAGAGCCACGGATACGGATACGTTAGTCAGCTAATCAAAAATAATGCTACCATTTTACCAAAAATTAGATCCTTCTGCACCTAACAGTGGTGAAAACACAGAATGGACTGCCCTCCATATTCCCATGACCGTGTCTGTTAACAGTAACGTTCCTGGATATGACAAACCCATGTGTTTTGTATCAACGGGTGATCCGCACGCTTTGATTGAAACTATGATGGCATATCTCACTAAGCTCATTGAAGCTAGTTTTAAGCTCTTGTGTCAACATTACCATCACGTGTTAGACAGCTTGGATGAATGTATAGGTATAGCCGCGCTATGTGACTATACCTGCGAAACGAAAAAGAAATCTTACACAGAAAAACTGAAGGAGAGATTTTTAACCTACCTGGCCGAACTCCCTGTTTTCGGTTTTAATTCTGGGAAATATGATTTTAATTTAATAAAGCGACACCTGTATCTGTATTTAGTGAAAACGTATGGGTTAAAATACGTCATCAAGCGGAATAATGATCACATGAGCGTGTCGACAGGTCAGCTGAGATTTTTAGACGTGCCAAATTATTTAGCCAAGAATTATAGTTATGATAAATGGGTCAAAGCTTATGAATATCATTTGACCAAAGGACAGTTTTGTTACGAATACGTGGATAGTTTAGCACGGTTAAATGAGACAAATCTCCCACCGCGTGAAGCTTTCCATAACAAGTTAAAAGGGACTTTTTGCTCTGAACAATATTACCGTGCTTTGGAGAATGTGTGGCAATCAGATGGAATGAGGACCCTACGTGATTTTCTGATTTGGTACAATAATCTCGACGTCATTCCATTTCTTGAAGCTTTGGGGAAGATGTCAGCGTTTTATCCAATCATGCGTGTAGATATATTTAAAGACTGCATTAGTATTCCTGAGGTCACTTTACGTTACTTGTTTCAAAATCTCCCAACTTACTTTTCCCTAATAGGGGAAGCAGATAAAGATCTTTATCAATGTCTGAGATCGAATATTGTCGGGGGACCGAGTATTATATTTCATCGCTATCAGGAGAAGGGAGTGACTCGTATAAGGGGAGGAAAATTATGCCAGAGTATTGTCGGTTTTAACGCTAATGCGTTATACCTAGTTTGCTTAACATCACCTATGCCAGCTGGGCATTACATCCGTTGGCTACCCATAGAAGAAGAGAGACAAGACACGATAAATTTTTTCCGAAGGAGTCAAAAAACCCGCGACTGGCTGAGCAGTGGCCACACTGGCAAGCCTCTCAGCTGGGAGTCCCTATTCGTCATCGGCTGAACGATGTGGAACGGAGAATTGGCGATCGTCGGCTCCCTGTTGACGGCTTTGCTGTGGTGAATGGTCGACGCACTATTTTCCAGGTAATGTATTATGTCTTATATATGTAATATATATATATATAATATATATGGATGTGGGGGGGGGGGCGGGTTCGAATACAGGCGGGGGTCAGTGAAATTTTTTTTTTAAACAATGTACATGCTTTATACTTATATATATGCTTGTGGCGTCGCAGTTCCAGGGATGTTACCGGCATTTCCATGGGTTTCATCTCAACTATACTTCAACAGGTGACCTCTGCTATAACACTAGGCGTAGTCTTTCACCGGAAGAACTTCAGAACGAGACGCCCCCGTGGGGTTCCCCGGAGTGAAAAGAATTGGGCCCCAGTTCTCTAGGCAAGCTTGTCGTACGAGGCGAATGACCTAGGGCTCTA
>JABBOT010000016.1:4719817-4790495 GCA_016165875.1 Acanthopleura granulata
TGGTCCGGTGGGTGGTTTCGGTCAGGCTCGTGAGGAGAGGAAACGTCTTGGAACAAAGGGGTTCTGAGACTGAAAAATGAGAGGTTGACAAGATTTAGTTGCTGTTTGGTCCAGCTAATGGTCATAATTAGAAACTGGATTCAAAGCAAATACTCCATCGCTCTTCAGCAAAGACTCTTTAGCTTCTTATCTCGAATCCAATGACCGACTTTAGCTTTCAGCACTTCAATGATATCAGATATTTTCGGTCTTTGGCTAACAGGACCCCATGACGGTGGGCAGTGCGGTGTGTCGAGGAGATAGACATACATCGGGGTCTTTAGCACCACGTATAATAAAGGTGTAGACGTCATAGCTACGGAAGCTCGTTATGGCTATCTCACCTTTCCGGTGAATCCGGTTTCGTTACGATCTCCTGTGACGTCCAGTAGAAACAATGTGGTGATAAGCCCAGCTTTTTCACTGCGCTTTTATATACTTTTTGCGCGTAAGTGCCAACTTTCATGTCTTTGATGATGATTCTTAGTCTAGTATGTCAGCTAAATTGCTCACAGATTATCAAGTCTTCCGCAAAGAGAACTGTAATAAAGAGTCAATAGTACAACTATGAAGTCCTTTAAAAACACATCGCCTTTGTTATAAATGAATTTGTGGCTGTTTTGGGGGGGGGTGTATTGGACACGTATCGTACGCGCTAGTATAGCATTTTGTGAAGTCTAACCGCCGCTGAAGACCAACTATCTTACACCAATTCTCACATGACAAAATTTCTCAGAAACTGACCTCCACCATAAATGAAAACGTCCTAACTATGGCGCTAAAAAAATCAAGCCGAAAATCAGACAGTCAGTCCAAAGCTTTACCACTTTTCCAAGGTTTCTGCCGATATTGATTTGTCAAAATGTGACATTTTTTCGATTTAACGTCTAACAATTTCTGTTAAAAGTAACCATATCCTCTTAACTTTTTTGTCCTCTTGTCACAAGATTTCACTCGTTGAAGTTCAATGTTTAGAGACTGCATTTAGGTTTGCCGGTAAATCGTTTCTGTTTAAACTACAGCCAAATCAGCCGGTGTGTCACAGATCACGAAGCCTTAGCACTCTCACCGATTTTGACCGACTTAACCTTTTGGAGGGCTTGAATCACGAGCTTTCCTCACGAGAAAAGCGCCCCTGTTAGGATTATTGTCACAGGCCGTTTTTATTTTAATGTCAAAGAAAATGGGGAAAGCCTTATTAGATACGCAAGTGAAAATACTTGCATTTATTTTTGCTTAGAGTTTTTTTAGTTAAATATATTACACCAGAAAGAAATAAAAGCAGAAAAATACATATGAGCCTCTCTAGTTAATGATATTGACATATATTAAATATCAGCTCATTCCAAAATGCAAAATAACTGCTGATGAACAATGGTGAATACCTGGTAGCTTTCCTGTAGGGTTTTAAATTGTCATCTTTTTCGGATTTGTGATTCAACTAGACCACACATGCACGTTTAATTCTTCTCTTAATTGGGTTTGGAAAAAGCCGCAGTAGTGTGATAGAGATTACATCACCCGACAGTGCTTTACTTCTAACTCGTACCTTTGTTCTGCAGATAGAATAAGAAGACATTTACCCGATTCAGTGTGCATAAAAATCGTTGGTTTTCGGAATATACTTTCATCAGGACTTTATGGATTGCAAAAAACTCTGTATGAATAAAAGAGTTTGAGTTCTTATTGACGGCATACGGGTGTCCGATCTCGAAAGATCACTTTCTTGCAGTCAGTCTTGCATAAGTAGAGCAGAAGTTGTTATCAGACTGCTCACTGGACCAACACGTCTATTAAGTGTTCACGTTACCAACGATTTTCTGTCAAACTTTCATATTTTTTTTTAGTTTCCAGAAACCCAGCTCTCTGTCCTGTTTAAAATTGTCAGAACGTAGCAAAGAGCATGAGTAAAAATGCCTTCAAAATGTTGCATTTCTTTAAAGCTTATCCCAAAATGAATTACATGTTAAATTATTAAGACCCTGTGGTGAGCTGATTGATTTGACCGCGACAGACTTCCACTCCTAACATTGCCATCCACATTGTGACAAACCTGTACATATTTCCTGCATCGAAGCCCTCCACGTCACTTGAACGAGTCACAAGGGTTCTATTTAGTTAGAATGAGGCTCTCGGGGCTCTAAAATGTCTTTTGATCTTCCTTAGAAATTAAGGATTAACATACAGTTGAAATACTTTGAAAGTCAGATACTTGTCCGGTTTGATGTCCGTAACTGTTGTCGAGAGAAACATTGACGAAAATGGGTAAAAAAACGCAATGATTTTAATAGCAATTAACCAGGCGCCACTTGTCTAGAATTACTCAAAATGCTAGTGTGTAGTCACATTTAACAAACGATGACCTGAAAATGGTACAACGTAACCAATAAAAAAAAAAACCTGTCTAGTATGACCTATATTATGCGAGTCACTTAATTCTCCATTGCGTGCAGACGTGTTGAATATCGTGGATAGTACGTGTTGCGTGCTATATATGCATGGTTGTTTCCCTCAAATGGGATACTTTTCTGTAGAGGTGTATACATATATTGGCTACGAAAAGACGCGATAATCTAATCACTTTGTTGTGTGATTTCAGTCATTTCTCTATGCCAGTCACAGACGCCTTCCCCAGCCGACAAATTGCCTGTGAGGAGTATCACACTGACAGGGACAATTGCCATTCTCTTTGGCACTGAGTTTTCTATTCGGTTGCAGTCGGCGCCACCTCGGTAAAAACATGGTAGCTGTCTGCTAAACCATCGAGTTTATGTTCCAGGAGACATAAAACTTTATAGGTAATGGTGAACTGGCTGTTTGTGACACAGACGCCTAACGGAACGTAGAGCTAGGCTTATATTCATTTTACTGTGGACTGAGGGCCAAATATTGTACAGAACGAAAATGTAAAGTCGGCGGAAAATACAAATAAAATTAGTTCGGTTGTAAATCTTAACACTTATTTTATTATCACCAGGTTTGTGCGTTAAATTCACTATCAGTTACATGCAAATGGACCGTTTTTGAAAGCGTGGCGCACTCTCGACACGAGGAATCGCCGTTGGGACTGAATATCTTGTTTGCCCGACCACATTTATCATAAAATTTTGCCGGTGTATATATTTATTTATTTGATTAGTGTTTTACGCCGTAATCAAGAATATTTCACTTATGCGACAGCGGCCACCATTATGCCGGGTGGGAACCGAGCTGAGCCCGGCGGGAACACACGACCATGCGCACGTTGCTGGCAGATCATCCTACGTAATGCGGGAGGGGTAACAAGCATGAGCTGGACTTGAACTCACAGTGGCCGCATTGGTGGGGAGCTTCTACGTCGTTTCTTAGTGTAGTTCTGATAGAGGTTTATCATCGCTTTCAACATTATTTGTCCTAGTAGCAGGCCAGATCCAGTTCCGACATATTTACATGCATAGTGCTACCTCATTGGAGCGCCATGCCAAAGACACCAGACACAACACCTAAACCAGTCACATTATACCGACACCGAGTCGACCATCACTTCGCCTGTCACTTATGCCGATAGTCCTTGGCATGACCTGCTTCGGGATTGCGCCCTGGATCTACTGCCTAAGAGACAGTCGCTCTCGCCACTACACCACTGCAGCTGGTACCACAATTGCCCTTGATCGTATATATGAGTGACTGAAAGACAAGAATCATAATATCTCGGCCAGGGCCCTCAGCTGTCACTTGCCCTAGTTCAGAAGCTTGTTAAAGCACAGCAGGGACATTGTTCTGAGAAAACAATGAGGAGCAAAAATAATGAGACGTCTTAAGATGTAGATAACTGGACACTGATTTGCACTTGCCACATAGGTAAGTCACCTAAAATTTTGCCCCTAAAAGTCCACTATTTACAAAGGTCACCTCAAGTTTTTCCAGTAGGATATCGTCTTTATTTCCAAACCAGCCTCAAAACATCGTTATAAGATCAACACAACCCCCAGGAACAAGCAAAATGTGCAACATTGTGACGTAAGAAATTTTAGGTCATTTAACATTATATAAGCCTTATTAATCAAAATTCTTTTACTTTGCTAAATATGAAGAGACAAGTTGTCATGGTTTTAACATCGTATAATATCGTTTCATTCCTACTTTTGCTGGTCTATGACGACATATTTCATAATGGGGTTGTAAAAGGGAACACTACATTATCTTTTGTGTTAGATCATCTCAGTGTACATCAGAATATCCATTTCTCTCCATAGAGACGGTCAAATGTAAGGCATCTATCAACCTTTCATTAGAATGAAAAACATCTTGGTTACCACTGATGACAAGGAACCTGGTCAGGAACAAAATCCATTGTACTAGTTAAAAATAACTGTTCAGTGGCAACATCTAATTAGTCTGTAATATCCATTAACTAGCTACTGATATTTTGAGATCAATGAAAATTCACGCCGTGAAGCACATTTCAAAATGACCTCGGCTAAGTGGACATACGCCGTCATGGCGCCTAGACTATATTTGACCAACGTTTGACAAGATGGACTACAACTAAACAATCAGGATCGGGTTGCTGAACGCAGGATAAGGACATTGCCGTCAGCAAGCAGTGGTTTCCAAGAAAAACGAGACACAAGATAAGATTTAATTGCGTGAAGGTCGCGGTAATGGTTATCGGTGAAGACTGGACTGGCAGCCATAACGTCTCCGCTTTCCAAGAAGGTGGAGCTAAAAGCCCAGTGCGTGTCATCTCGCCTTCAGAGACCACTCAGTGCCTTTCTCATTTCATGAAAAGGGATGTCTCGAGACTTCGCCTGTTTTCACAAACGCACCTCTACAATGGAGAGTGTTCTTTGTCGTTTCTCTGCCTGGAATCCCTAGAATGCGTTTCACACTACCACTAGCCCGACAAATTAATCTCTACCGGATCGTGCTATGAAATGGCTTAGAAACTTAACATCAGCACATATGTTGTTTTCAATTCTTGCCTGATGTGTGACCTCCATTAAGTCTGTCTTGCACAATTAAGACGGACAAACTGATTGGTCACGATTCCCCCTACCCTCTCACATGTTAATCGAAACGTGGTATGTGGTATGTGGTATGTATTTGAACTAAACACACCAAGGAGATGTTAAGAGAAGGGAATCCAAAGTGCCCGTAGACGGTTTAGTGTGGTGGCGGGATATCCCCACAGCATTACAATAAAGAAAAGGCTAATGGACAGAGAGACCCATCGGGACTGTTACAACCACTTAATTCTGTGCAGTGAACCTCGTGGCTGAAGAAATTGAAGCCGGAATTGTCTTTTCTGTTTCTCACCAAAATCGATGTCACGAAATAAACTTGTCTTTGCTTATTTCTTTATTTCTTTATTTGTTTATTTCTTTATTTATTGATTTGTTATTTATTTATTTATTTGATTGGAGCTTTACGCCGCAATCAAGAATATTTCACTTTATTATGGTGGGAGGAAACCGGGAAGAGCCCGGAGGAAACCCACGACCATTCGCAGGTTGCTGGCAGGCCTTCCCACGTACGGCTGGAGAGGAAGCCAGCATCAGTTGGATTTGAACTCACACCGCCTTGGTGGGAGGCTTCTGGACACTGAGCCATAGAGGTCCCTAACTTGTGTTTAAAACTAGAGATGAAAACTTCATTTCTGACATATATGGTCAAAACAGAACGCCAGAGCGTAACCATATTTTTACGAAGCTACCGTTAGAAAATTATTCGCTGCAATCCGTTATTTGAGAGATGGCAAATTGCATTTTCACTAGTTTAAAGGATTATTCCGTTACCGATAGCGAATTTATTCGTAATGAAAAGGAATTAACCCGTTAGAATGACGAAAATGCAATCCGTAATCTCTCAAATAAAGGATTTAACGGAAGATGTTTAACGGTACCTACACGTTTTTTCTCTTTCTCTCTTGCTTCAAATTGTTTCAAGGACCTGATGTGTATCACGTTTTCGATTATGTGGAGTGTTCATGATAATTTTGATTACCGGTACGTAAACTTCAATACTGACAGTAAGATATGGAAGAAATAATTTCAAATTTTGCCCGATGAAAACCGGGAAGAATGCTAAACTTGCCAATTTTTTCCACAAATACGATGGCGGTCGGTTTTATAGATGGAGGAAACCGGATTGCCTAGTGTAAACTCCAGACCTTTTACAGACGTACATTCCAGCGTGTGACGTACAGACTTGCAGCTCATATTGTTGGAGGACAATTGATTTTCAGTGAACGTTTGGCGGCGTAAACTGCCCGACGAGCGGCGTCGACCTCTCTTTATCACCAAGGCCACCACGAACAGTGACAGCTGGAAAATCTACAAAATTCTCTGTGCAGTGAAGATCAGGATTGAAAGAAAACAAGCATCTTAACCTCGCCGCCACGAAGAAGGCGTTGTTAGACTTACAAGACAAGTGGACCACGTGGGAAAACGTCGTGCTGTACATGAGCAATAGCGTAAGTAGACTCCAGTCAGCCATTTATTCCTTTACACAACGTTGTGTCAGTCTTGGTCATAGGATGGTAGGGACCCTCCAGGGCTCAGTTGGTTCTCACCAATGCGGTCGCTGAGAGATCAAGTCCAGCTCATGCTGCTGATAGTCGTGGATTTCCCGGTTTCCTCCCACTAAAATGCTGGGCGCCGTCGTATAAGTGAAATATTCTTGAGTGCGGCGAAGAACACCTATCAGATAAATAAATATAAAATGGTGGATGTGTAAGGTTAATGCGTTTTGAGCGTCGATCATGGTACTGGATGATATCAGTGCCGTTCAGTCACAAACAGCGGTCCGTTACCGTTGGCGGAAACCTTCTTGAGAATTGTGTCCCGTTTTACGTAAATGTCTTTACGTGCATATCTTATAACCAAAGTCGGAGTTAATGATCGCTGGATGAAGAAGAATTCCAAACGGACCCTTTTGTATTATTATCACTTTGCCTGGAGATTTGCCTGAAGTCCTTTTCAGAGATATTACATTTTCAACGCCGAATAAGTGAAAAAATATAGCGACCGAAAAAGCAGCAATCAGTCAATGTATCAATCAATTAGTCAGTTCATCGGAACAGAGCTCAAGAAAACTCTCCACAGGTCGCCATCTACCTGATTGACTTGTTTTTTTATTTATATTTCATCTTTATTGCAAGTGACAACATGCAGTGCCCGGAAGATGGGGCATTAGGAAATTCTAACGATAAGCCATGAATGTCATGGCTTTACTCAGGCAGGTGGGAGCTTAGCTGTTTTGGCGGTATGGAAACTCTCGTACCGTCACAATTATTGCATTTCTGGGAATTTTTGAGCTTTGAATGCCGCTTAAATTCGATTGTTTCTCTTCAAGATAAATTTTCCATCAGCTGGAAATCTAAAAAAACTCCCAGGCTTATCGAATTGGATCTGAGTCTCTGCGCCAAATCAAGGAATTATTCTGTTAAGGCGTTTTATATACTGCACAGAGTTTCCCCCAGATATCAGTGTTTAGGAGTTATAGAGAGAACATTTTGCTCCACGATATATCACGCTTTTCCCTCCTTGCTCAGACCACCTGCTCAGAAGATCCGGAAAGCTGCCTGGTTTACACCTACACAGATCACTAGTCTTAACATTCGTATTGATTTTATGACAAACTTTATAACTCTTTGTACATGTGTCTAGAATCGTATCTCCTAAATTTCCTTTAAAGAGTTCTAAAGGCACCTTAAATGGATTCAATGAGCCATGAGTCTCGGAATGCCAAACCACCCTATATATACTTCTGCGAAATATTCTTTAGCACAACGAGTAATAACAAAATCAAAAAGATCACACTACCAATTTAGATTAAAGAACTATGCCTACCCATAACTTCTTGGGAAGATTGCCAATGATGAGAAATCAATTGAAATCTCTGTTCTTAACGCACTGCATTTTCTGTTCAACTTTCAGCTATCTTACGCGTGTCTCACTTGTCTAAAATGTACCTGAAATTTCTTTCACTCGTTTTGAATCATTTTTTTTCTTTCTATTAATACGTGATACATATGTACTGACTTTATCAAAGGCATGCACGCCATGACTCAAACATTAGCCCTTCTCCTGTATTCCTTTCATCCCACTTACGTTAAGTTCATTTGTAGGACACATTTGTGTAAAACATTTTGAGCAGGTTCATTTTGGCCACCTCACATTTTTGTTTCCTTGACCTGACACGCATGTAACAGTACATACAGTATATAATGTAAATACTGCCAAGTCTCCAATGACGATGTTCACTATACCAGCAAGAGCCACGGATACGGATACGTTAGCTGTTAACTGTACACGTTACCATTTAGGTACAGATGCGAAACCGCTCAATTTTAATGTTTAGAAAGGATTTTGGTAATCCCGTTGATCATCAATTTTCATTCCCTGAGCTTTATTATATAAAAAACATGTCTGTTGTGGACAAATGCTCATATCGATCATCCACCAGCGTACATATTTTCATCCAAGGACGAGATAATCTAATGACATTGTTGTGTGATTCTAACTGCTTTATATTCCGATCACAGGCGGCTCCACCACACTAAAAATTGATTCTGGTATAATATCAACCAGAACTATTTCCATCCAAACCTTTGTCGAAACCTCTGTTAAGGGCCATACAGTTAATATTCAGCAGGAATTGCACAAGGTGGCATCAGAAAACACAACGCTAATCTCTGATTAGTCTAAAAAGGCCAATCCTGCATGCCCTTTATTGTCGATAAGTCACAGGATATGTATGTATGTACGGATCCTTGGGTTTTTCGTAGTACTTAATAACTATTCAATTAAATGACGACGGGAGGCGTTTATATATCTATATATACTGTGTCATCTGGTGGCAGGGCTAGCCCGAGCCGCCAAAGTGCTGCCGCCACTGGAACATGGCATCACATGCCACCAGGTGAAATTGTGAAGATGAAACAAGTTTTGGGTATGACCCGACACAGGATTGATCCGGATCTTCCTACCTCGAGGCGAACGCTCGATAAGATATTAAGTTCTATAGATGAAACTTGCATTTACATGTAAATACAGAACAAGTGAGCTGGGAAATCGAATAATTATAGGGACTACAGGGTAAACATTCAAAACAGTATGCAAACGTCAGCTTGAATAGTTTCGGCCTGGAGTTTTCTGGACGAAACTGCTTAGTAACTTGTTCTGAAGTTTTGTAGAACAGGAAGTATGGCGGTGTTGGACAGAAATCAATTAAAACATCAGTGGCCGTCGCACGTCTGTTAGTGCAAACGTACAGCTGTGATATTTAAATTATTCAGTCAGTCAGTCAATACACGCTGGAAAACCCACCATTAATGTCTTCGTTTTTGCGTTTGTATATTTGTAAACACAATCCAGGATATCACTGACGTAGAATTGTTGGATCCAAATTGAACGACAGAATCAATCAATCAACCAGTCTCAAACACCATTCGTAGTATATTTAACAACCAAGCTAATTTCAGTCAGTTAGCACATATTTTGTTCAAACCTTATTGATACCCTGTTCTGCAGCGTTAAACACCAATCCAATAAATAAATAAATGTCAATAGCATGTAAGGTAAAATTCAGTTTGTCTGGCTCTTTCAGCGTCCTCGTGGGCGCCATTTGTCGTGTCAACAGACGTTAGTTCAACAATACGAGAATCAAGACTTGGAAGGAAACCATGTTCTTTGGTCTCCAGTTTGTCTCATCATTGCGGGGATCCACTTTTGTTTATTGGTTTGTTAGAGCGAGTGAAGTCTTGGAATATAGCCCAGTAGGTGAATTTCGAGGTCGATCTTCCTTATCGCTGACGGTATGAAATGTTAGGCAGCTGTTTTGGGTTACATTTACTATAGTATGGGGGCCTGATAAACTTTTCACACAAAGGTATTTGAAGTTGGCGTACGACGGAGAAAACTGAGGAGTTGAACGTTCATGAGCTTAAGAATGTCCCTAAGAAGATGCCATTTAAATTATACCTCCAGAATACGGCGAGGCATGTGGTTGGTAAACTAACGTCAAAAAAAGCTGTCTATCTTATCTGACAAGCCATATGACACATTAGGGCTTTATCTACCTTTCGCGACAAAACAGTTCGAACTCAAAACTACACTATTAACTAATGCTCAGGCACCTGTCTTACAAAGCTGGAGTGAGGCTGCGACAGGGTATAAGACAGTCGGAAAAGACTGACCGTTTTACAAAGCTGGACTAGCTGCGACTTGATGTAAAGTTTGGTGCAAATTTACACCTACCCTCGGGTAGACGTAAACCCAGTAAGTATACTAAATATGGCGGCTCTCGTGGTGTTTCGTAGACACACTTTAAGCCTTGCGCCAACTTTAGTAAGACGATACTAGGAGCTGACGGAAGCCGCTACTAAATCGGATCTAAACGTCTATGTCTGACGTAAACTACTCCAACTTTGTAAGACGGGCTCCAGTGTACCAGCACCGTCGTATGTGTGCATACAGACATCCTAAAGGTTTGGAGAGCAACTGGGAAACCTCTTTGACACCGTTGAAATTACAGTTGTGGCAACCAAGCAATTGTGCTTGGGGAAAATGAGACGTGGACGACATTGAGATGTGTAATAGGTGGTACTGACTAACCGTGAATATTGCATAGCACAAATGAGTAAAGAGCTCTTTGCACAAAGACTGATGTCTCAAGTCCGACGTTAGCGGGATTGGCTGACTGTATGTAGTGTGATGTTGATTTTGAGATTCTCTTTGTTACAGCAAATAGGTTAATGGGCTATAGGTTAATTTTTACAACCATTTGACAATCAGCAGTGAACCGCGTGGCTGGTGGAGTCTACGGAATCGAGGTTTGATTTGTTTATCTTTTGAAGCTGTGGCGATTTGGGGAGGTAAATCTGATCTGCTCTGCTTATTTATATAACTATTCCTGAGCCTTGACTAAAGGGACAAATTCCACAGCATTAATTTTACCCTGAAAGAGAGTCGAACGTCATCTGTGAGAAACGGGTAACATGTGGATTCTTACTGGCAGGTCCTCTAGGAATCTGTGCGAGCCATGGAGGTTAAAGGGGACAACGTCCTCTCATAAACGATGCTCTCTTGTGATTCTGACCTTCTTCCGTGAAATTTTTAAATGACCTTTCTTCTTTGTAAGGGTCGGCCTTCCGAGTAGCCTTGTGAGACTTGTGTGACACACAGGCTTCTTCACTTAAATCAAATTTTCTTTCTAATGTGACCTTTTGTGACGTGATTTCAACCTATTTATGGAGTTAGTGGGATTAGGTGGGTGCACATCGGCTTTGCTCAACGGAGCTAAAGGACCTTTTTGGATCACCAACCGAAACTAAATATGCACATAACTAATCTGTACGTTTAATAACTGATTTTCCGGATGAATGTCCTGTGCTAAATGACACTTTGTCAGTTTGACCTTCTGTGACGGGATTTCAACTTACCCCCTATGATTCCTTGGCTGCACGCTGTTCGAGCATCGATGGTATAATCATCTTCCAGTCACTCTGATCCGCAGTCGGCGTTTAGGTCGATGACGATATATATTGCATGTTAATGCCAATGCACACCACCATATATATATATATATGATAATGGGGCATCGCTTGCTTTCTCGTCAATTTCTCCCTGTACCCCTGCTGTGTACAAATTTTCAATTATATAAACTCTGCTGTGTAAATTACACCGTTTTAGCATTTTAGATAACAAATTCATAAGTCATTTGTAAGTCAGTTTCTCCCTGTACCTCTGAAATTTGTTCAACTGTATAAGCTTTTTGTGCAAAACGCGCTGTTTTAGCATTTTAGATAACAAATTTATAAATTTAAATTTAAAATTTGTAATTTAATAAAGCAATCCTCTCCAAGCATTCTGCACTGGTTCGTGTATTTTTTTTCCAAAAATAAATTCAAAAGATAGTGCGCCTGCGTTTCACGTCATTGTGATATCTGGTTGAAAGCAAACCTTGATCGTGTTAACAAACTCTAATCTAGCCTCGTCCTCCAGCGGTTTATTTCCAAGAGTTAAAAAAATTGAGTACATTCATCAATTACGGAAGCAGCATCGAACGACACGATAACGTTGCCAACTGCGTTAGATTCCGTTCTCAGTAATCCTCGCGAATTAGTTCTATTCCAGCCCCTGAGGTATACAGTCACTGAAAACAGCAAAGCTTTGATAAACATGTATCTCACGGGATGATTACGGACGGCTGCACTTTAAAACAAATCCTCCATGTTCCCCTAGGGCTTTGTAAGACGATTGGTGCATTCCTTGTATAACCACGTGATTTTACTGCTCTTCAGTAATGTGAGAGATAAAAAGTCTCATGATCATTCCACCATATTTTGTAAAATGCCAACTATTGTTTTGTTTGCATAACACCGGAGAATGGCTGGGCTAATTGTAATCCTTAAAGAGCAGGGAGACCAAATTTACAACAACAAAAAAACCCCTCTGTAGGCGAATATTGCGGAGCTGGAATGTGGCTGCCACCGGGACAGCATTAAACCAACAAGCCAGATAACCCTCATTAAATCTGTCTGCCACCAACCTGCGGATGATCGTGGCTTTCCCCGGTCTCTGCCCGGTTTCCTCCCACCATAATGCTGGCCGCCGTCGTATAAGTGAAATATTCTTGAGTACGGCATAAAACTTCAATCAAATAAATAAATAAATAATATACAAAGCTTCTTATGTGATGTACAATCCACGAAGATGTCATGGTTTAGCATAAATAACACATTCTTTACTGTTGTAAAATTTTCGCAACAACTTTAAACCGACTGTAGTGGTTAAAACCTTCGTAGAAATACTTGCGTTCGTGTGGTAAAAACATGGACTTTTTTAACAGTGTGCATCATGACATCACATGAGCTCACGCAATTTTGATTTTCCACAAACGGCCACGCCAGCGTCGTCTCCAAATTTCCCGTCCAGGGTCGGGTTTGAACCCGCACCTCGTATATCCAAGAGAATGAAAGGCAGATAAAAGATTTACTCCTGTAGGTAATCATTATTGTTCACTAGTGTTGTGTTATGTAAGACATTTGACGTGAACGCATCTCAAGGGAGCATTTCCTTCCTTCATCTCAACCATTTACCTCATTTCTTTATTGTATTCTTTCCTTATTAAAAAGACACTCTACTACCATTACACTGATTGCCGAACTCATTATTTTCACGAGATATCTGCGGACACGTTTCCAAGACTAGGAAATATCTAAAGTATCGCCTACAGGCCGGCGGCTGTTTTGCGAGTTGCTTTGCGTCAGCTGATATTTTGAATATGTGGATTTCAAAATACCATAAATTGACGCAGAAAAGGATCAGGGCTGGTTCCTTTAAAACAACCCACAGCAATCCATTGCAGATTCAGTTAAAATTCAACCTATTATTTATATCGTGAGAGCTATACCTTAGAAACACATTGAGAAAATGTGTAACGCTGTCATTCACTTAATCGGTAAGCTGCGAAAACCATTCTCTGATATACAGACATCTAAAACCACTTTAATCTTTTTTTCTTTCACCCTCCACTTATCTACGTTCTGCAGTCCTGTTTTTTTGTTGTTTTTTTTATCTGGCAAGGCTTTCAAAAGGCGCTAATTTAGAGCCGAGAAGGTACAGGGCTCGGAAACGCCATGTAGTTAACACAGATGTTGTGTGTATCGATAAATTCTTTCTGGATTGATTGATTGAATCATTAATTTATTCATCAATATTGTCAAGCGGACAGGGTTCGCTGACCTGAAGTCACTTCAAAAATGCAAACAAATTATATATTTGCAGTGTTTGCTTTTCCCTTATTTCCTAACAAAGAAAATTTCCGTCTTCCTAGTGAGAAAAGCAAGAAACCCTTAAGCAAAATGCTTCAAGACAAATACTCAAAAGACTTCAATAAAACCGAATTACCTTTCCAGGAAGATGTTAAAAAAAATTATTCTAATTATTCGTGACAATAATAAGTCCTAAGTTGTAAGAAGTTCTGAAAATAATTCTGGTAAAATATACTCCTGTAAGGTGAACCTGTAGCTGAAAACACTACCTCAGACCTAAATGTTGCTGTGACATCATTGACGGGACACCAAATCCTGGAATAAACCACGGACCTTTGAAAAGATACTAGCGAACTTCGCCACGTATAACTCACTGACTTGTAAGTCATGTTAGGGAAAGATAACGAAAGTAAGTCATCGCAAACGCGCCCAACATTGTAGACATTTATTGTGAACAAGGCCTAATAAGCAACGACAGAGGGCGGGTGAAAATTTCCCTGTCCGAGGCCGGGATTGAAATCACACCTGATGTATCTCCTGCCAGAAAACTCTTCATCTTACCACTGAGCCAGGTCCAGCTCCTATTCAGCCTTTTCAGCTTGGAATATAGAGATGAGACCAGACTAAGCCAATTACTGAAACGTGAGTTTGAAAACAAAATATCATTCTGACAAAATCAGTATATAGACTATTATAGCCAGGGCCATTGCGTGGGAGGCGGGATGTTTACAGTACGATTTAACCATGATTACAGATGACGTTCACTTAGGCCGTAATTTGTACATCGTGAGAGAAACGGACCGAACATAACTTACAGAAAAAAGTAACAGCCAAGAAGAGTGATGGACGAGGTGGTGCAGCGACGTTTGATGATTTCTCCTTTCAAAGTCACCCTCCAGCGAAAAGGTCAAATCACTGGATGTTGTCATGGAAACAGTCAGTCACGCGAAAGCTACCGAGAATGAGCGTAATTAAACAATAAGATGTTACTGACTTCAATCCCCAACCAATTATCTGATTGACTTCATTGGTGTTTCATTCATTGGTCAGCCTTATGTTGAGAGGAAAAAGGGCAGAGCTCGAGAGAAACCCACGACCATCCGCACGTAACTGGCAGACCTTCCCATCTACGACAGGAGAGAAAGCGTCATGAACAAGGGCCTGTTTAGCAAAGCCTGCGTAGAGCTACGTGCGCGTAACTACCATAGCAACGCAATATCTACAATACTCGTTGCAATAGAAGTTACGTGCACGTAATCTTACCTTTGTAAAACGGCCCCATGGACCCGGACTCAAGGGCAAGCTCCTGGGCCATAAGAGGCAAGCTCCCTGGCCATTGCATTGGGCTTGTGCACTAACCTGAGGCCACAATCAAGCCATTTTCGATCCTGTGACCTAATTCGTCATAGAGAGATCGGTTAAGATGAGAACAACATTTTGTCCGAAGCAGACACCAACGCTTTAGATAACTGTTTCTGTTTTGAAACCTCCTCCATGACTAAGGTGCTCATTTTGCAAGATTGTGCGAGTTATGTTGGAATCGGAATGGTGTTTATATTTCTGAGGTAGGATCCTTCTGACAAAATGTGTGTTTCGAAACAAAACGTTTGCTATAAAGTGCACCTGTTTGAGCGAATTTTAGTGCAAATATATATGCATATATATTACATATATATGCATACAGCTGGAATATCAACGAAACAGTCAAGTTATTCGCTGGCATTTTCGTCTGTTCTGTCTGCATGTAGGGAGGTCTAATGATTAAAGGCAAGCCTTTTTAAAAGGCTTTCAGATGAGAGTGTGGTTCAACCCCAGCTTTTGACAGAGGATGTGTAGATTCCCAGCTCTCGCCATTTCTGTGGCCCCAGTGAAAATATGTGGTCGACGACACCCGTGTGGCCGTTTTGCGCAATTAAACGTTCGCACAGAAGACGACTTGTATGACGTATGCAATGTCTGTGCATCACATCTGAGGAAGTTTGTCGTAACTTGTTAAAATTCAGTGGTGTATCCCGGGCACTCTAATTTCCTTACCAATAACAATTGAACGACATCGTATGAGTGATTCTTATAGTGCTCTGCCAATTGTTTTCGCTAAAGATCAGGAACGACTTCGAAATTGATGAAAAACGTTAAGCCTTAACAGTTGTATATGATTTGTTCAGACACCAAGTGTTTACTAAAACTCTCGCTACCTCATTTGATTGATTGATTGATTGATTTGGTTGGTGTTCAGCGCAGTTAAACCTGGCTTTATGTTCCAGCCCTCTAGGCCACCTCGCTAATTTTAAGTAAATCTATGTTTTCGCAGCCGATGACCTGTGACTTATTTATGGGAACGCGGATCCGGATCCATTTTAGGGTGTATAAATGTCAGGGGGCACACTTTATAGCTTATATAAGATGGCATATGTGAAAGTTCAGATTATTCATGTACTCCCAAACCAGATGCGAGCCTAACCAGTACGGAGTTTCTGCTCCGCACTAACGAGTCGTACGTATACCTTTCAAAGTATGACGAAATAACAATTTAATATATAAGTATTTGCAGTTGGCGTATAGTTCAGCTTTCATACAGTCAGCAAAACCGACAGAATGTTCAAGTCAGTAATCACCTCACAAAACTAAAACAATTAGTTTTGCAGAGAAATATAAAAATTAATACAATGGGCTTTCGTAGATTCCATCAGGCATGGTGTGTACTGAAGATAAAGTGGCCATCGTGATTCCTGTTGACAAGTTCTCGTTTCTTTTCTTAATAGCACTCTTGATCTCATTCAGAAAATTTCTTCTATCCATATGCTTACCAAGTCCTGCAAGCCCAGACCTGCAAATTCTGAAGAGATTTTTTTTGTGCCGAGAGCTCTTTGGTCTTGGTTGACAAGAGCAAACTGACACCGGCCTTCAGTCCAATCTTCTAGACCACAATTTACGTGACCCTGACATGACTAAATCTTGTCTGCGTCTCGTTTTTCTTCCTCATAACTCCAGTCTCCGAGCAATGCCTTAATTATCTGCTATGCAATTTCAAGTTGACATTGGCCTGGCTTCAAAAAACTTGCCGTGCTTTTGCCCCCTAACGATGGGTATGAATTTTACCCTGTTTTAATCAGAGATAACTATACATCTTACGTCCATTTCAAAACCTCTCACTATACCTCTCACCGCACCTCCTTCGATAAAAGTGACTGATTCATTGTTCTAATCAGGGAGTATGTTTTTTGAAAAAAAAAGTATGGCGCAATGATAATGAGCAATCCGACCATCTATCAACCTTAGGTGATGGATTTTCACAGCCGATTGTGATGTATGAGTACATCTGTCTTTCTGACAAAAATCGTGACTGTGTCTAGATCTGAGCTCTCATTTTGATGCTCCGCTAAAGATAAATTAGGAAGAAGAAAAGCTCGAGGACTAATTAGGTCCGAATTTTTTCGGTACACAATAGTTAAAAGTATGTGATTGACTGATGACTTAATTCTTCAACCTATCGGATTTTGATTATTTTATTTCTTGATTTTCTGATTGTTTGACATTTTTTGTTTTGTTTGTTTTTTTTTAACGCATGTATGCGGAGGTTAGTTTCATTTCTCAGGAAAACCGGCAAAGTAATTGACCTACGGCAAGTAACTAACGTTTTTCATCAGTTATTTGATGGATACTCTTTGTTGTTTTGGAATTGAACGCCGTACTCAAAAAAAATCCTAGTATACCACTGTGGTAAGTTCTGTTTGAGGTGAACACCAGAGGATCCAGGTTGAACCACTGACCTACAGCAAGTAACTGACGCACTTTTTCCACGTTTGCCACTCAGATTATCACTCAGTGAGAATCTCAGTCAGATCGGGTATATTAGGATGTTGGAATCAAAAGATTTCCACTATTAGCCATCAACACAATCAAAGTTCAGGATCAATAATCGCAACGACACACAAAACGTTTAACGCAAACCGTCAAAGAACTAAGAAAATACATATAAAGCAAGAAATTAGGACGGATTTGTGCAAAGAGATGCATTAGACATTTTTCAATGAAAACGGAAGACCCATGGTCTGTTATAGTAATGTTCCAGCGATAGCCTTAAGAGCCTAATTTACGACCGCTGTCGATCAAAACCAAAAGCGTAATAACCCAGGTACCTCGCACCAGGCTCTGAGTTCAAAAAGAAATGTGCTACCGTCTTTTAACTGAAATGTTGAAAAGTACGTCTAACAGCCGTCCGGTGTTAAACCCGATTACTAATCTACATATTCCAACAAACCATACAACCATATCATCATGTGCTACGAAGTTCGCCAAGTAGAGAGTTGCATCACAATGCGTAAAGATAATTAGAAAAAATAGTCGTGTCCTTGTACTTCCATTATGTGTGTCTTTGTCAGTTTGAGACGGGGAGCTCTGGAAGCATTTACATCAAAAAAAGTATGACACATAATCGATGGAGTCATTCAGGACTGAGATGTCGTTCTAATGCTCAACATATCAACAGCTCCGAGCCCTGTAGCCATAGGAACTTTAGCTTGAAAAATTCTGGCCCCAGAAATAGGACATCCAGGATAGGAGTGCTACATTTTGGAAATGACTTATAAACAAGGACAGGGATATGTGTCTCTAGGATGAAAGTTCGACTGAAGATCTGTATTACTTGAAAGGAACTAAGGCGTTCATATGTATAATGTGTACTTTAAGATTTGGGTTGCAAACAATTACCTTAAGCATATTTAATGAGTCACTCTTGGGTTACCGATTCCAGTTGTCGCAGTTCTGCGGTTTTCACGGAAAACATGGTGGCTATATAACAAAGGAAAGATAGCTTACAGCATCGACCTTTGAAAACACGACAATAACAATTCACGAAAATGGTGGGAAAGGAGACCACTGTCATTTTAGTCCAAATCAACATCCCAATTTGCAATACCAGAATCTTTTTTTTTCACATCCTAGCGCAACTTTGTGTTTATATAGGACCTATCTGACATATCAATCATGTCCCTGCACCCCCACCCCACCACCACCCCCACCCCCACCAGAATGCTGGCCGTAGTTGTATAAGTGAAACATTCTTGAGTATGGCATAAAACACGGCAAAAATAAATAACAAATCAGACCAAATTTTCAAGGCCAGGGGACGGTCCGCAGGCAGAAAACATCGCCAACGTCACTTAAGGTACTGAACGGTTCTGAGAGAAAAAGTATGAAAAACCACCACACCGTGCTTCCGCAGACTTCGTCGGCCATGATGTGTACTCTATCGAAAGTGGCCGCACCGATCCTGATAGCTCTTCTATCCCATTAGGCCATTTGTCTTAAATGAACCAATTTTACCACTGCCTCTACACGGCACACTGCCTACAGTCATTGAGTCCCATTAGCTACAACCGACAAACTCTGGACACATCCATTTGCTGTCGAAAGGGCTAAGGTCATTGTAAGTTTGTTGTAAGCACTGGAAGGTTTAAAGCTAGGCTTGCGTCTTCTGTTAAACCACGGGAGTAGAGCCATGGTTAAAGATGTGCTTCCACGGGCATGCGACTGTGTTTGCGAGTACTCGTCCGATAGCTATTTTGAGAATGGGAATTACATAAACGATTTAAACGATTTGATTCCACGGGGTCCGTGCGATTGTTTGACGCACGGTAACACAGAGCGAATGGAACTTGTCCCACTTTCAAAGTCCCTTTATTTAACGAGCACTATTGGCTTTTCTCGGTTAAACAGACAACTTGACTTAGGAAATCTCATTTCCAGTGGTTGTTGGACAATGACTAATCTCGCGGGTTGAGGTCTGAAAAGTCATATGGTGTATCTAGCTCCACTTCTAATGCGACGGATTTTTTGTTCAGGTAGATTGATGGGGCTGTTAACCACACGAGCCGTGGAAAAGCTATGATGATTACGTTAAAAAATCTCGAGCCATAACGCACGCAGCTTAAGCTGCCTGTCTTCCACTCCCTTGAACTCGCAAGGATGGGTGATCCTCGGCGGTCACGCGGCCGCTCAAGTGGTCTTAAATGGTGATTGACGATCATTTGAAACCAGCCTATAGGGAACACATCAAATGGTTCAAAATTGTACATACAATTCATTGGAATATGCAGAATCATTACAGTGCACCCCCTTGGCCATGGAGGCCCTTTCCACATGTTAGCATCCTGTGTATACATTCCTTTTATTATAAGACATATATTTAGTATTTGAGACAAATTAGAAATGTAGGCCGTCTCCGTGGTCTTGTGGTTAGACCTTCCGCCTCAAAATCGGGGGATCCAAGTTCAAGCCCGGGTCGGGTCATAACACAGACAAAAATTGTATTGGTTGCATGGCGCTCAGCATTGAGATCTTAGAGCAAGGAAACAGGACTCCTCGGCTCTGCGTCAGTATAATGTGACTGGGTGGGGTGTCATGTCTGATGCCTTTCGGCATGATGTTTGGCGGCATGGACTAGTCCTCCCATAAGAGGACACACTATATGCACACACCAGAAACAGTAAGTGAGTATGACTCCTCGTAGTTATATGACTGAAACATTGTTTGGTACGACTTGAAACCACACTCACTCACTCATTACAAATGGAGTGGATTTCACAAGGGCTATAAGGCGTACATCAGTGTTAAACACGACAAAAAATTCTAGCACAGTTGCAAGGTTATAAATGCAGCCTTTCGATGTTTAGTTTCTCGTGTTTTTCCTAATGTCCTATGAAAAAAGACAATAAATGCAATAAAAACAGGAGCCAGGATTTCAAAATGAAATCTTACTAAGGCTTAAATGACGTGTTTTATCGCGAGAGCTCCGGCTTAGCGAGGCGCAATGGGCCTTCCTTCCATAGGTTTGGCACCCGAAAAGGCATTAATTAGAGTTAACAGCTCTCCTACAGACCACAGTGTTGAGATGAAAAATGTGTCCTTTGTTCAGGTAAAAATAATGCCCCATATACCTGCCGCCATCATACAAGTGAATACTTCTTTAGTTAAGGACAAATGAAATAAATAAACCTCCAGAACCTCTAGGAAAATCAAAATCGAGGAAAATAATACATTAGCCCCAAATTTGCAAGAATATGTTAAGTTGAATTACTCTCCACACTCATTGTCACACTTTTGAACAATTATGACGTAACCCGAGGGAATGCCTGTTTGGTTTCGGAAGCAATCATATGGAGTTTAACATTATGGATTAGAAAAATTATTCTAGCAGGATTTTCTCTGCAACAATACAGACGTCCAAAAATATCAACATGTAGAGCTAGAGGTGACAGGTCACTGACAGAAGGCAATATTGGTGGCGAGCATGACTGATTTTACACACATATAGGAATATAGGCAACACCTTAAAACGAACTGACTATAGCTTTCAGTACCCCTGTCACCCTTGCGTCTGCAGCTTAAGTCATGTAATTTCTGGACTAACGGTTTTGTCCTAGGGAAAGCTATAGTTCACATCAATTCTACCCCAGAGAAGAGAATGTTGGGTATACAGGTTTTATATGATTGGACGTTTGGTAAATTCTATGTCTGAGAAAAAACACATTTCATGTGTTCTTCAAGCGTTAATTCAGTTTAATCCCAGAAGGCTTAGAAGGCTTCCGGCTCTCCCTAATTTAGCCGTCTCCAATCCAGTCTGAAATAAGATAATTACTCCCGTAAAACAGACGATGATCTGTGGATTTGTAGAGAGATTTTTAGAATCCTAACATCAGTGTCAAAATGGACATAATTACGGTGTGTCTTATTGAAAAGAAAATAGCTACCTTTCTGACAAGATGGCTTCCCGCAGGAAAGATTATCCAATCAAATCTCGGCCTTTACGGAAGTGCGCAGAAGAGAGGTAATTGTAGGTCACGTTACAAGAATGGCACAACAGGTTCTCCAGTTCAAACAAAGAACAGTAAGAAAAGATTGATTACTGCTAGAAGATATGAGATGTAGTGATTATTCTAATATATCCTTGTGATAAAAGCACAATATAGCGTTCAAACAGTTCATAGCAGAGGAGATTTAAAGAAGTTTTTTTATTAACGTGTCTATAAATTTTACTGTTATTTAACGCCATACTTAAGATATTTTCACTTCCACGGCGGCGGGATGTAAATCGGAATGCCCACGGTATACCATCAACAATTGGAAAGTTACAGACAAAATTCCTTAAATGTTATTGCATAGATTCATATGTCGATTTGGTAGCAGACGAAATGGTATTCCGCTGAACAGAAACGCTTTTATCATGTTTATTAAGACCGTGACACACGAGAAGGTGGTTCATAACTGGCCTTGCGCAGAGAATTTGTAGATTTCTAACCTTTTCACTGTTTGTGGTGCCCAATTGACATTATGCTTGCCATCTAGCTAATCTGGTCCGTAGGTCACACGTGGGCATATTTCTCATTAACATGCCAAACGGCATTCCCGTTTTCTCTATAAAACTCACCACCGTCATATAGATTTACAATTCCACGTTATGAACAGGAAAAGTGATCATACCAAATCTTGACTTTCCAAGCATCCCTCTCGAACATGGGTAGTGTAATTAAATCCCATGTGCATAGAGGAACCACATGTTTGGTAGAATTTTACAATAAAACACTACACCATAGAGAGTATTTATTTATTTAATTATTTATTTGATTGGTGCTTTACGCCGTACTCAAAAATATTTCACTAAATTATAAGACGGCGACCAGCATTAGGGAGGGAGGAAACCTGGCAGAGCTCGGCGGAAATCCTCGACCAAGCGCAGGTTGCTGGCCGACCTTGCCACGTACGACCGGTATAGAGAGTAAAACCAAAGCAGCGACGACAGTGTGATAGTTGGGAAATGATCACATGTTACCGCTGAAATAGGCACTCTTGTCAGTTTACACGTAGTGCCATACACGTAAAAATGTTATTACATATAACAGTCTTGTTTTTATGTTACTGCTATGTTTTAAGATGTGATGACAACACATTTTGCTTAACTGCAGATCGTTGGCGTCAGTATACAATGTCATTAACATCACTGCATTTTTTGTACCAAATTCTACTTAAGCTATGGTATATCGCCGTTTCTTGACCCTAGAAAATTTATGGACACGTTTGAGCCTTGAAGTGTTAACTGTATCACAACAATGACGAAGCAACGTAACATGGGTTACGATTGGTTTAAGAGCTTGAGTATTATTCTCTATAGATTCGACCATAGAAGAAGCAGTAGCTAAAAATTTGTAAACGAAACAAATCACAAAACACAAAGTCGTCAAGTTATTGTGAGACTGTGTTTCCCACTCGGGTCCCAGGAGCTTCTAACCTCTCATAAAACACATCGGAGCCGTAAATCACCGAGACAAAATCCCACCAACAACGCCGGACAGGTTTATAGCATTCTAGAGAAGTTTATGAACAGCTTCATTGTCTGTCTAGATCCGACAAAGACCGGATGACCGGAGGCTATTGAGGAAGAATTTAAGCGTGTCAGGTCGATAATGATCAGATAAATCTTCGGACATTTCTTACCTGCTTTCCCGCAGGGTGCCATCTGCGCAGAAAATCACTAAGAATCGAGAGATTCACCAGAGGCGAAGATAACAGCCCCATTAAAAAGTCGGTCTGCGGACTCCTGAGGGTTGGATATGATGTGTTTTGAGAGTTGAGTTTTTCACTTGTTCAGTAGACGATTTGCATCCATATCTTTTGATATATGCTATCGGGGACTATAGAACGTCCCTATGGATATTCGATAATGTACCCAAAAAGCTTCATTCCTTCCACTAAAATTTCGTCCGAGGCATACGTCATGAAGTAAGTTGAAACGTGCTATTAGTGTGATTTCTATTGTAGAACGAACAATTGCAAGACAATATTTCCGAAACGTGTCGAAAATTAAAGACAAGCGTCTTAACCATTCTGTCATGGACCGTTCTTCTCCTGTAATTTATTTATTAATTTATGTATTTGATTGGGGTTTTACGCTATACACTGTAAGTTTTGATGTTTAAATTGTAAACACCTTTATGCATCAGATATTAAACACTTGGATATTATAGCATTATAACATATTATAAACATCCAGTCAGATCTTGGTGGTCTCTAGAGAATTAACCGTTTCATCAGAAATTGTTCTTTTAAGATATATGCGAATATTTTCAGTTCACATTGATAATATAACATTAATACATTGCACACTGTGAAAAATTAACGAAGTTGTCTTTATTGTGGATACCGTAGACATTTTAGGGGGAAAAGACTGTGCACTGTGATTGATTTCTGTATAATCACTGTTGCGTACCCCATAAATCAATAATTGATCCATATAACTTCGTTTTGTTATCAAACTCAAGTTTTTAATGCCACTCAAAGTTGGACTAGGAACTGACAAACGTTCAAGCACATGGTGTACAGATAGGTTCACCGCGAGGTCCGTTTTATAAAGCTGTCGCCACACACCGCTAAGCGCAGTTACCATGGTGACGTTTCCCTTGAGAAAGTTACGCCAGGCGCAATTTTCGAAAACAGGACACATATTGGAACTGCTCAAACAACCTCACCAGCATCGTCAACAGCTTGTTGTCTCGAAGGCCCAATGGGCAGAGGAAAGAAATGTATTCTGCAGGTTCCCTGTCCACTATTGTCTACTGCTCATTGCAACTAATGGTGAACAATAACACCGCCAGAATCTATGATTTCACGGTCCATAGTCGAGAGTAAAGCTGCTGCTATGCCCCATTGACAGTGAACGTTGCAGTTTTTCAAGTAACTGACGCAAAAGGGGGTCTCCGTGGCTCAGTTGGTTGGCGCGCTAGCGCAGTGTAATGACCCAGACCCCTCCCACCAATGCGGTCGCTGTGAGTTCAAGTTCAGTTCATGCTGGCGTCTTCTATTCTACGTGGGAAGGCTGCCAACAACCTGCGAATGGTCGTGGGTGGCACGCGCTCTTTGTCCGGTTTTCTCCCACAATAATGCTGGCGGCTATCGTATGAGTGAAATATTCTTGAGTACGGCGTAAAACACCAATCATATAAATAAATAAACTGACGTAAAAGTATAGAGACTTTCTCAAACAGTTAACGTGACATCGCAAAGCGTTAAACATGCACGAGTAATTGTTATTGTTAACATAGTTGTTAGGGCAAATAAAATATCTGGAATCCGAGAAAAAACATCTTTTAAGGCTGTAATATTAATGTATTATGTCCCGATGTATTGCTATCTATGACAAATTCAATCAAAATTTTACATGTTCATATATTTTTGCATGTCGCCAGTACTATTAGATGCACCCAGTAACAACAGAACCAAAATGGAAGTATAAAAGTTGTGGTATGGTATGGAAATTGTCGTCAGGTTGAAGTGCTTACGCTACTCTTGCTGGGCTATATTCTTGGTCAGAAACCCTTTCTTATAACACACATGTTTGTCTGTCTGCATCCATACACACGTAACCTGACCTCCTTTCTTTGAAAAAATTCAATAAATCCCGGAAGCTTCATCCTTGAGCTTAACACCATATCTCATTGTCAATCGATAAAGCGCGAGATTTTTTGGCTGGTAAACAGGCTGGAATCAACAATGTTTACTGCTTCCTACTGAGGCCGATGATGGAAGAATAGCTGTTCTATGCCTCCACCTCAGAACATCCAAAAAATGCTTTCTGTCTATAAACTTGACGAACTGGCCAAACACACAGAATGAGCCTTTGTAAGAACGGCTAAATGATTATTAACACCCCCTTGGTAGCATTTCCGACATGTCAGGGAGACTTTTTCTGAACTTATCCATGACTTCTGTAGGAAAGGAACCGTGGCTGGCATAGCTGTTAAAGTCAAAATAGACAATTGCATACCTACCGTCATCAACCATAACAGATATTTTCCGGGTCGAAAATCCTGAGACGAGTTTAGAAAACAACGTTCACCGAAAAAACCCTCAAAAATCTAAGAGACGAAGTCTAAGAATCTAAGAGACTAACCTCCCCAGGTGCGTTACCCCAACGGTAGTTGGGAGAACTGGATCCCAGGAACAAGCCAAATCCATCATCAAGAGTCCTTGAACTGATGGTGAAAAAAACCCTTTAAGTAGCTGAAGTAGCTAGTGAAGCCTTTCAACTGTTGCATGACTGCAAGGTCCCTTCGCACTGGTGTTTATAAAGGCGTACCAGTGACGAACAATCTGTGTGTGACCGGAAGTTTACCCGCGCAATGATGACGCTACCAGCAATGTACCTATCGATCGATCAAAGCGATGAACCGGCCTATCAGCTGCAGATAGATTCCAGTTCCAACACAC
Organism: Acanthopleura granulata; assembly: GCA_016165875.1. Taxonomy (NCBI): domain Eukaryota; kingdom Metazoa; phylum Mollusca; class Polyplacophora; order Chitonida; family Chitonidae; genus Acanthopleura; species Acanthopleura granulata. The sequence goes on from JABBOT010000016.1 coordinate 4,745,877, forward strand.
ACCTCTGAGCTTAACTAATTTACTCGGTAGTTTCTATAGATATCTCCTTATTTCATTTACCTCCGGTCAAATCGAGCTCAGAGGGGCTAGAGAAGGACCAAGGACCAGTCTTCAGAATGACCGGGAGCAATGAAAAGAGACCAATTTGCAAGTCATGATTTAGCATCCATGGAATAACAAAGTGCCAATTTTGCACACGTATGGTCGGCGGAAAGCGGTGTTATCTTGTGTCGACGGGAATTTGAGGACAAGCAATGGGATATTGTTTTACAGTTTGTTTGTTTTTTCAGTCGCGTACTTTTGGCCTTGTGAAAATTCGCCTGTTGTTACTATCTGTATTTCCTTTTTACAGTTACATGTATACCCAAAACACTACAAAATGATCTGTATCACATCTCCGTACTTTCCATAAAGATTTTTGTGGAGTATAATGTTATATTCCCTTAAAGCATGTTTGCAACACTTCGTCTCAATTGCCTCCAGTTTCATCATAATTATTATCATTGGCGTGGCATGCTGGGTAACGGGAGGGATAAGTCCCGACTGACAGGTGTTGAACGACGTGACTAAAGCAACTGTGTCTAGCACTGACATGATGTAATACTAGACTACTAACACAGCGCATCAAATCCGTTCTTCATCTCTGAATTTCAAGTCCGCCATGGCTTGAGCTGGTTTGTAAGTTCGGTCACTATTCAGTGTCAAAGTTTAGTTCAACATTTGTGCCGAGGCAGCAGAAACAACTGTTCCACACAGGTAGTCATGGAACTGTTGAGGAAGTAAAGAAAATACATGTAAACCCCACAGTTTAGCAGAGACTGTAGAGATAAATTTAACGGTGAGAGGAGTTTGAAGGCACTGGTACCATTTAACAAATATAACCTATAATCTAACAATACATCCAAGCTGTGAGATGAATAGTTAATACTACAAGTGATCTGAGCCCCTCCCGTTACCCAGCATGCCACACTGATTATAATAATTGTGATGTCACTCGAGGCAATTGAGACGAAGTGTTGCAAACACGCTTACAGGGAATATAACATTATACTTCAGAAAATGTGTTTCAACTCCTGTCGATACAGGACATCAGTTTGTATAGTTTGGGGTGTTACATGTAACTGCAAGAAAGAAATACAGATAGTAAGAATGGGCGAATTTACAGACGGCCAAAAGCAGTTGACAAAATAACAGACTATCGTTGACCGCTTGACAACGTTCTCCAGCTGTCACGCTTGAGGTCAGATGTGGTTACACTTGGCACAAAGTCTTAACGGTTCAGCCCCAGGCCAGATTATGTAAAGCGTGCGGACGAGGGTACTCTTCCTAAAAGATTAGGAATTCTACAAAACCTTAAATACAGGCTGTCGCAGTGGTGGAGAGCTAAATATGTAAGGTTTCACACAACCTTGAAAAGGGAGGTCATAAAGAGCCTTTTGATATAAGAACATCAATTCACCCCAGAAAACTGTGAAATGAAATGGATTTGCTTTTTGAAAAACGGATGACAGTCTAACTTGGGAAACCATACCAGAAAAGTCATAAAGAAGCATGCTTCCTGTCCTTATATGTAGTCCACTTATCAGCTCCTGCAAAAGACATAATTAATTTCTTCCTTTAATGACGAATTTTTTACTTGCAGGAATTGGAGTCAACGGCACGAATCCCTCTCAACGTTACGAACACGTAACTAGGCTACCAGGGCAACAGCACTGCAAACATTACGCCGCAATGACAACTTAGTGCTCGTAACGTTAAAAGCGCTTGGTGCAAGCCGGCTCGACCGCCTCAGTGGTCTATTGGTTAAAGCGTCCGCATCGAGGCCGGCAGATCCAGGCTCAAACCTTGGCCGAGTCATACCAAAGATTTGAAAAATGGTACTTGTTGCTGCCTCGCTTGGCGCTCGCTTGGGAGATGTTAGAGCAAGGAAACAGGACTGGTCGGGCCTTTGTCAGTATAATGTGACTGGGTGGGGTGTCATGTCTGGTGTCTTCGGCATGATGTTCCAGTGGCGGCAGCACTTTGGCGGCATGGACTCGCGGCAAGAAGACACACCATAAGTACACACCGTGGTCATATCACTGAAATACTGTTAAGTACGACGTTAAAAACCAAGCACTCACTTACTCCAGGTGGGACCAGGCTATAGACAGTGGAAATGTCTTGCGTATGGAGAGTAACAAACATCGTGAAGCCGAATTGATAAACGAATGATGGTTAGGCTTTTATATCGCATCGACAAAATTTCAGGCGTATCGTGGCGAGGACATGTAAGGAGCAGGAAAGAGTTGTGGCTTTCAATATGAGAATGAGGACAACCAAATTCAGAAAAATGAAAGCAAGGCACTTTTAAAAATAACTAAATACACAAATCAGCCAAGCTTCATAAACCTCATAAAATATGGTTTTGATACGAAACCCTAATGTCTTTAAAAGGATGCGTAATACAACAACATTAGAAAACAACAGGGAGTCCAACGAGGACGCAGTTAGTTTAAATTTACAGATAAGAACCTATTTTGTTCTCCGTCCCAGAAAGAAGTATTTTAGGGCAGTCGAGTTAACGATATTTTCAGGCATAGGGGTGAGGTTTTATTCTGCTTATCGGCTGTCATATCAGGGCAACTTTTATGAGCATGGCGTTTAACACCAACTTAAACAATTATAATTAATTAACAAGTCTGCCAGCAACCTGCGGATGGTCCTGGACCCGGGATGCTGGCGGCAGTCGTATAAGTGAAATGTTCTTGAGTACGGCGTAAAACACGAATTAGGCGTCGATATAACCGGATTGTCTTCACTCCGGATGCCTTGGGTATTTTGTCTTAAATGTTAATTCAAAATAGTCTCAGAAGGCTTTGCGGCTTGTAGGATTGGCGTGATACCTTCACTTCCGGTCCCTCCCTAATTTAGCTGACTGTGTTCTAGTCTGAAACACGACAATTACTCCCGCTATGTCCACGCTGACTTCTGGAAATACAGATTAAACATAACAGACGTGTGTCTTGTTGAATAGAAAATGACCACTTCTCTGACAAGACGTAATACGTAAAACAATGTCAACAATTTCATAATTCGCAAATAGTAATATTAATCCCAAACCCGACTAACCTCTTGTTGCGATAACAGAAAGAAAAGATTGGTACATATTGCCAGAAAACACCAGGCGATGTTGTGAAATAGTATTCCGTTGAAAAAGGGATCATATTCCTTTAAACACTTTATTTACTTCATTGTTGGTTAACGCCATACTCATGGCATTTTCACTTCCATAATGGCGGTCAGATTTTGGGTGAAGAAAACCGGTGATCCAATATAAAACCATTTAATTTTGGCAAGCTGCTGACAAACTTTCATAAACCTGACGTATAGATTCGAGTGTCAAACTGGTAGTCTTTGGCGAAATAAAATGCCATGTCCACGGCAGGGGCCGCAGAGTACTGGTTCAAAACTCGCCGAAGGCACTGTATTTATTGATTCCTACAGCCTTAGTTTTCGGGAGCATCCCGGTCTCCTCTATGCACAAAATACGCAGAAACTCCTGTCAAATAAAACAAAAATTGTTAAAGCAGATAAAATTACACATTAAAACAATGGATGTATCGCGAGACAACTTGACAATAACTTGACAATGTTTCTTCAAACGTAACTTAGGGGCTAAGTCGGTTAGGGCGCTAGAGCAGGGCAATGATCCAGAAGCCTCCCACCAATGCGGTCACTGTGAATTCGAGTCCAGCTCATGCTTCCTCTCCAGCCAGCAACCTGTGGATGGTCGTGGGTTTCCCCCGGGCTCTGCCCGGTTTCCTCCCACCACAATCCTGGTGGCCGTCATATAAATGAAATATTCTTGAGTACGGCGTAAAACACCAAATAAATAAATAAATAAATAAATAAATCAAACATAACTAGGGCTTAAGGTTTTCTTCTCAGCCGACAGATCAGAAGAAGCCCTGAATACAGTTGTATTGGAACAAAATCGAAAGGCGCAAAGGTATGGAGTTGTAGAAAAACACCCGTTCTTGCTCGCCTTCCCGCGGCTTAATTTCATTCATTAAAACACACAAAAGTCCAATGGCACTAAAACACAATGCCATTAACATCGAAACATGCTGTCTGGTCATCTAGAGATGTCTGTGAGGAGCTCCAAATCGTATTCACAAACGCATTGTTTTGTGGGTAAGTGGGACTAACACCCATACAGCGTCAGTACCAAAAAACGGCACACTCTGTACGTTACGCATTCATTTCCTATCAAGGACAATTGTGTAAAAAAAACAATTGGTCATTGTACGAGGAATTTAACAAATAGTTACCAAGAAACAAACTAAGAATAAGAAGACAGATGCTCCAAGGGTCGTGTTGAGTTTTCTTCTTAACTTAAACTACCAAAGAAACAGTGGCTGCGGAGTTCGATAGGAAACAAATCAGCGCAACGGCATCAAGTTATTGTGCAACAGCCCGATTCTGCTCGCGTTCTTGGAGCTTCCGGTCATTTATCAGACTAATGAAGCCGCATAGCACCAAAACAGAACCTCGCTAAGAATCAAAGTGTGATTTATGACCTCTTTAAGTTGTTTATAAAAAGCTTCATCTTTTGTCTCCCTAGCCGAGACAAACACTGAATGAGGGTAAACTTCTGACGGTGGACTTGAACATGTTATGTCGATAATACTCACACAAATTTTATTATTGCCGGAAATTTTGTGTAACGTTTTTCCTCAGGGCCTCGCCTGCAGCCAAAATGTACACTAATCAGCAGAATCGATCATTACAGAGCCATTACAAAGTCATATTGCAAATTCCTGAGAATTGCATATAAGAAGTTTTGCACATGATTTTTAGGACTTTTAATACATGCCCTCCGGGACTATGGAATGTCTGTAGACATTCGACAATGCACTCAAAAAGTTTCATTGCTTCAAGTAAGACTTCTTCCAAAACGTATGTCCTGGTTTAGAATGATCAGTATTTGCGCCTTGTTTGTGTGTCAGATTCACTGTAGAATGAGTAATCGCAAGACAATATTGTTAACTGTGGTAGAATTCTTTTTATTTCCTTATTTACTTATTGATCGATTGATTGTTACGGAAGTGGAAACAACCACATCAAAAATCATCTAATTGGCAGCAGCCCACTAGAAAGCAAGCTTGGAATTTTACAGATTCGATGACTAAGATTCGGATCTGACCTTCGTTTATGTGCAATTAACACAAACTACGAGTTATTATCGCACATGTAGAGACAAACTCATCGAGAAAGCGTGTAGTGGCAAAGTAGTAAACGTATCATTCCTGGTTTTAATGTCGTGGCCAATACAAACTCCTGGAAGAGGAAAAAAAGCACCTTAAAACAGTAAAACCCATGTGTGTTCGCGTATATTGCAGTCAACTCCAATAGCAACACCAGCACTCAAAGAGATCTATATGTGAGCTACTAGTGCTAGTAGTATGTGCATCTACTCGTGCCATTACTGCCGAAGCCTGCAAACAACAAGCACAACCCGTCTTGGTTTTTATTGTTTTACAGGCACGTTGAATGGGAAGAAACGGGGCAGAGCCCGGGGGAAATCCACGGCAGCAGGTTGCTGGCTGACCTTCCCACGTGCGGCAAGAGAGGAATCCAGCATGAGAAACAATTGAACTCACAGCCCCCGCATTTGTGGGAGGCTTCTGGGACATTACGTTGCGCTAGCGCGCTAACCAAGTAAGCCACGGGAACGCGCTTTCACAAAATAGTACAATGACAATAAAATCTGTGTTACCAGAGCCTTACCCGCGTGTTGACGACATCGCTTTGATTGAAATCTCTTCGCTCATTTGCTTGTGTAATATTTAAATAGCTTAATATTACTTTAAGAAATAACTTCGAACGAAGTGACAAACAACTACGTAGCTCTAATTTTGTACAAACGTAAATGTAAACATCTAAGAAGATCGATACAAGCAATGTACCTATCGATCGATCAAATCGATGAGCCGGCCTGTCAGCTGAGGATAGATTCCAATCCCAATGCACATCGCCGAGCTTAGCTAATTTACTCTGTAGTCTCTATAGATATCTCATTATTTCATTTACCTCTGGTCAAATCGAGCTCAGAGGGTCTACAGAAGAATCAGTTCACTAGCGTTTAGATTTGTTGTGAGCAATAACAAGCGAGCAATTTGTAAGTCATGACTGAGGGTCCCTGGGATAACAAAGCGCCAATTTCCCAAACGTTCCTCTCGAGGGACAACGATATTATCTTGGGTCGATAGGAATTTGGGGACAAGCAATGAGAAATTGTATTTATTGACCGTTTGATCACGCGTAACAGCTACTTGGTTTGAGGTCAGTTAGTTAGGTTAGTTTTGGTCCTGTTTCACAACAGGACCTGTGAAACATGCCGACAAGGTAATTGTTGATCTTGTTCTGTCCGCCCTGAAATGGTATGAGTGAGTTTTATATGAGGTTTCATGAAGCCTTGACCAAGCATGGGTGTTTTTTGCTTCTAAACAAATCCAAACTTTATTTTCCTAATAAAGTAAATAAAAGGTAATGGGTCAGCATTCAAGCGTGACAATGGTTCAGCAACCATAGCAACATAACGTTAACGGATAACGCTGCTATGGCGCCTCACACGCGGTAGCTCGTTTTATTCTAAACGTGTAAATCGTTCGTATGTTTCATTCCTGATAACTACCACATTTCATGGTTTAGAAACATTTTACACCTAAGTGGTGTTCCACCCTTGACGTGAGGTTTTGTCGAATTACCACCAGGTAGGAAGCCGCTAGTCAGCGATAGATCTCTGCTGACCGCCATTTTCACTTAGGGTGACCCGAACCTGTTGTCAGCGAGCTTATTAAGATCGTTACAGGCCTCTACTCCTGTAACATTACCATCGATTTTATGCCAAACTTTCTCTTTTTTATCTAATTTTCTAAATACCAAGATCTTAACATTCCCCGCTGAGTGCCAGTGGCGGGGTAAGTTTTGTTTCCCTTAAGCGTCAACCCAGTTCACTTCGATGAACTGTAGTGTTTAACGTTTATAATCATCTTCGTTTTTTGGGGTGGGGGTGGGGGTTTAAATCTTTATTTAATAAATTGATATGAATTTAAGACGCCCCAGTGATTACAAAACGTGCTCAAAAGAAAAATCATCCCTTCCCCCAATACCACTGCGTTTTATTTAAGAGTAATGATCTCTTACCAGTGGTCATTTTTAATCACTGTATACATAACCTATTATATCTTTGTGTAACCATTGTTACGACGCAGTGATAGAGCTGTGTGAAAGGATGATGATGGTTACGACACAAGTTGTGTAACCGACAATAGTAAAGCTGTAAGAGAAGATTGTGTTGTTTAATCAACCAGTTGTATCAACAGTCTAGCTGTACAAAAAGATGGTACTGTTTAAACTACCAGTTGTGTAACAGACACTAGTGGCGCTGTACTAAAGGATGGTGTTTTTTAAAGCGCCAGGTGTGTAACAGACAATGGTGCAGCTTGCCAGAAAGTGTGTGTTATTTAAAGCAGTTATTAGGTGGGTCTCTAAAACAACAATCAAATCAAATTAAACTTTATCTTTCATGTGTATTTGGTTATATTATGCACATTTCAATTGAACTGGGGACTCACTCAACACAGGGGCCCAAAGCTATTTGCTCCTTTGTTTCTTCCTGTTGTACGTCACACTTTTCGGCGTATGTGGGTTCATAAAGCATTTACGTAATACACAAACACTGTAGCGTCACAGGAGAGAACAATGTGTTTTAGTACAGTTTGGGGTAGCCCGTCAGACAAGATCATTGACCTGTATATTTACACTTCACGATTTTGTTCTATTTCAGCAGAGCATAAAGGTACATACGATTGACGCGGGAGGACTGCAAGTTTATTTTGCATTGGTTGATCAACCTGTAATTCAACGAATCATTACATCCGGGAGGACTAATTTCTTAATGGCAGATTTCTCCGGTAGCTGTCATGAGACTCCCTGGTCACGTGAATGACACTGTATCATTTGATTGGAGGTTTCCCTACATGGTCGGGAACTGGCCGTCTCTGCATCAGAGATGGTCACCGAGAGTTCAATCCACGGAGCAGCCACAAAACCTGAGGTCAGTGAGACTGATCGTCCCAAGGAAGGGGTCCTTGCGTGTAAGATATTTTGTCTACAAGCACCCAAAGTATCAAGATCCCACGTCAGGTCAGCACTGGTTGAAAGAGTCGGAAAAGTGTGTATAATAGTGACCAAACTATTTGGGGAATAAATTATAAATACTGTGTACATTTTGCTTGCTGTTGTCGTATAAGTGAAATATTCTTGAGTACGGCGAAAAACACCGATCAAGTAAATTAATAAATTTAAACGTCAACTACATATTTTTTTCAGTAGAAATCATATATAACTATGCTCTAATGTTCCACTCGAGACGAATATCCTTTTCATTTTGTCTCAAGGGGAGTGTTGATGCAACATTTACATTCCTTAAACGGAAAGATAGCCATTGTTAGTTTAAACAATGTCTATCCTGGTTCAACATCATTGAAACGAAGAACATAAATCAACAGTTTGGCACGGCCAGCTGAATCAATCACGAATTTTGTCAGGCACAGCAAGGCTGATACAGAACTCCAAGTCGTTTGTTATTTTCAATTCGCCATATTGATGACACCTCAAAAACAACATCGCCTGATTGCTGGAATATCCCCGTGGAATTCTTCTCCTTCCACCCTTATTTATTTATAAGATAACTTTTAATGATCACTGAGATTTGTCTTATTTCACTCAGGAAGAAAAAGCTGTTGTACATTTCTTCATCTTCCCCGAGGAGTAACGTGTTATGATGTGATTTTCTTTTTCTTTTCTTTTCTTTTCTCTTCCTTTATACCTTCCGGTCTTAGAGGTCAACATAAGGAAAATAGCCTATATTGTTTTCAGCGCAATATCCGAAAATATCTAGCATTTTGAAGAAATAGGTTCTCGGTCGTCTTGTTACCTATGATGGTCGTCTTGCTGTCCATGATTGCCGTTTTGTTGCCCATGATTGTCGTCTTGTTTCCCATGATGGTCTTCTTGTTGCCCATGATGATCGGTTTGTTGCCCATGATGGTCGTCTTGTTGCCCATGATGGTCGCCATTCAAATACTGGCAGTAGAACCAAATGCACTTTTATCCTGAATAAATGACGGTTCCTCACTGGTCGACGGGACTAGTTGACTTCCGCCGGAAGTTTCCTCTCATTTTTCCAGTGAGGTGAGCTGTGGAAACCACCATCCACAATCCTCAATCAAATCAAGCCGATGCAGGCTTCCTCTACGGCGGTACGTGGGAAGGTGTGCTGACAATCTTAAATTAAAAAATCTATCTCAGCACGATAAGAGATTGTCCAGGGGCCGTGTGGGACCCGTAAGCTCCTTGACCCTTGATTGCTACAGATTGTCATTTTGGGACATCGTGAATTGGGATCTGAAGAGTACCGAACCGCTAAATGATATGGTAAATACACTTTGATTAAAAGTGGGGCCTCCGATTATGAAAATCTATCCTATTATGTTAGGCGAGAATCCATGCAGGGGCCGCTTAGGCCCCGGTGCTCCCCACTCTGTATACATTGCCATAAATATGATACTCTGGGGAAAAAATTACATGAGTAAAATCACGGCCTCGAGTTTTGAAGTCAGGCTTCCGAGTTTAAAATCGTAACGCTTATGTCGAAAAGTTGGACAAACTCTTACGATCGTGAAAAACTGTGACCAAGTGGGCGCATGGAAGATCGATGGAACTGGATACATATGCTTCGAGTTGCAGAAAAATAGAACATGATCAACTCTGAGCAACGGCTGAGTCAGTTAGGTTGACGAAAACCTAATGCAGCCTGATCGGATGTCCCGATTTACTTCCAGTAGCTCCCATCTGCCTCCAGTCGCAGAAACCCAGTTTTGCTTCAAGTTTTCAATCAAACCACACCGTCTTTCAACAAGTGGATGTGCCCAATTGCTTCCAGTTGCTCACATTCGCCAAAAGCCTTGTTCCCTCAAAAAATCACGCATAAATACATTAATAATTGGAGTACACTTTATATAATGCGGTTTATACACATATCGTCCACCAGAGGCATTTGCATCTAAATTTTAAAGGGTGCAAGCTAACTGTATTTTTTAATAGAGACCCTTGATGGTTTAAGTGTGAGAAAAAAAAACCCTTGTTATTTAAAAATGTCACCGTTTATAGCAAAATGTCACCCTATAGGACTAGAGCCACAGAAGGTACATCCATTCTATGAAGCGTACACCATTACACATTACTTTACATCCGAATGATGTGGACGGATTAGGAGTAAAGTCACCTTGCACATTAAAAGAACCCTGCTGAACTTCGGCTTATAATTTTATCATTTTATATCCACGCATTTAACTAACTAACGTCATAATATGCGTTGTGTTTGTAATTATGACAGATACGGAAAATTATTCACCTTTTAATGGGCTACAGAACCAATGCAGATATGTAGAGCGTGACCCATAAACAGGTTTAATGTTCTGGAGATAGTTAAAGATCCTATTGTGGATATATTTAGTTCTATGTAACGTTGAAATACCGTGTTTACGCCAAAACCAGGTTAAGGTGTTGGGGTGTAACGAATTCAGCATGTACTATAGAAAAATGTTTAACTTGTGTGCCATTTTCAAACTGGCTATGTGTTAAAGTTCACGGGTACAATATGCACAAATGCTACTGTCGTAACTACTCTAATTCCTCAACCTTTTCGCATATGAAAGAGCAACTCCCCGTGCAATTTAAGCACATTTCAATTTTATCTTGGAGACAAACTACATTCGTTGGATTGGCAAATTCCAGGGCTTCACAAAAAGTATAATTTTGTCAGTCAACACAGAATAATACCTTCAGACATGCGAAACGGTTGAAGAAGTGCAGTACAGGCGATATTACATATATAATGTAATGACAGTATTAAAAAATGAGTTAGAATACTTTCTTGGAGTAGAAATTTTAATAAATTTTATAGTAATATGGATTTGTTACAGCGTAAATGCTAAGTTCCAGCATCACTATGACCATATAGTCCAATCATTGCATGTGATACGATCATCTTCCAGAACAGTATAAGGTGCATGTATGCCATCATGACGGGCTGATGCGGATGGATGCTGTGAGAACTCAACTCCACAACAGCAACACAATAATTTCACCATTGTGTCTGTGTACAGGAGAAATATGTTCAACTACAGCTATGAATGGCGTGCCATAAATATACGATCACATGCCATGCAAGTACGTCATTCATATGCGACATAACGTTTCTGCGCATATATCCCTGATCCCTGCATATATCACCACAATTATGCAAATTGCATAATAATATTTATTTATTTGATTGGTGTTTTACGCCGTACAATATTTCACTTATTCGACAGCGGTCAGCATTATTGCGGGAGGAAACCGGGCAGATCCCCGGGTTGCTGGCAGATCTTCCCATGACCATCCGCAGGCTGCTGGCAGATCAACCCATGACCATCCGCAGGTTGCTGGCAGAGCTTTCCCAGCACTTTTCCCTCCCTTTCACTCCATACAAAGAATCAATTATCTGTAAATATGTATATGTGTATATATTTATGTATGTGAGTACCCCAGCGTCCAACGTCCTAGTATTATCCAGTGTCAATGGAACACCTAGGCCCCGGAGTCTCGCCTATCGGACGATTTCTGGTGACGAAAATTATTACAGGACGCTGGGTTATATCGCAAATTAGTCCCGGAAGCCCTAGTATTTCAGCCTACCTCGGAGACACCTCTGATTTAGGTATTCTGGTGACCAGAAGTACGAGAAAGCCGAAACAAACTGCAAATTTGTTTTCTTTTTCTTCCTCGTATGTTTTTACTGCCACATTTATCACTCGGTCTCGTATGTCTGGTTCGTGAATGAAAATGTTCCTCCTGCATGAGCCGCAGCATGGTGGAGGAAGATTGCTCACACTCTGAAAACAACCCCCGGCAAATTAACCATATCAGTTCGCGTTTAGTATATTATGTGCTTTTAGTTTTTTGGGGTATCTATCTCAGCTTTTTATAAATATTTTTCTTTCTTTTGTTGCTGCACCCCAAATGTGGGGTCTTTCGTACCTGGCTGCCCCTTCCCCCTGCGAGCCTCCGTACGAATGCAGCTGCCACGTTTACCTCTTCTCACGGGCTTTACTAAGCATAAGTTTACCTTTGTTATTAGTTTACTGTCCTATACTAATTTACACGAGCATACAACTGCTAAGAACGCTTAGTTCGTTACCTGCACATGAATAAGATCAGATAGATTTTACCCATCGGGCACGCTGTAAACTGCGGATTGCAATTCCGCGTTCGGTGAAGCTGTCCAATGAGCATAACACATCCTTTTGGTGGCTGTATGTCAACGAGAACCACACGGAACTGATGAATTTCGGCGAGTGCGCGTGCTTTTGGTGGCTGTATGTCAACAAGAGCCACACGGACCTGATGAATTTCGGCGAGTGCGCATGCTTTGGTGGCTGTATGTCAACAAGAACCACACGGAACTGATGAATTTCGGCGAGTGCGCATGCTTTTAAAACCGAGACTATACCGGTTGAGAACTCCGGTTTTGTTTGATTTAAGCAGATGATGACGCATTAGATTACATTTAACGTCATGTGGATCAAAGGTATATAAGCTCTCGGCTGATCACTAAATGCATTGTTATTGCTGAACAGGAAACCGACGGTAGTTAACTGAAATAATATCTTCTCAGGTAGGTTAACATTATCTTCACAAACCGTTCCTTTTATAACGTTAGGCATGTACTCTACTCTGGCTATTGTTCATATGCGGTATACTCCACGAATTCTGCAGAACTGCTAAGGCTATGTATTGTGACTATTGACTGCTGTCTTTTATAACATAATTGCATATGCTGACAAGAGGACACCATGGCTATTGACTGCCGTTTGTATTATACATCATATGTTAACAAGAAAACATCCTGACTATTGACTGCTGTTTGTTTCATAAAGTATATGTTGACAACAAAACATCCTGACTAATGACTGCTGTTTGTTTCATTTTGTACACTGCACAGGAAAACACCCTGACTAATGACTGCTGTTTGGTTCATACAGCATATGTTGACAAGACAACACACTCACCATTGACTGCTGTCTGTTTCATTTTGTACATTGTACAGGGAAACACCCTAAATAATGGGTATTGTTTGCTTCATTTTGTACATTGCACAGGAAAACACCCTGACTATCGACTGCTGTTTGTTTCATAAAGCATTTGTTAATAAGAAAACACTCTAGCTAATGAGAGCTGTTTGTTTCATATTGTACACTGCACAGGGAAACACCCTAACTAATGAGTGCTGTTTGTTTCATTTTGTACACTGCCCAGGAAAACACCCTAACTAATGAGTGCTCTTTGTTTCATTTTTGACACTGCAAAGGGAAACACCCTAATTAATGACTGTTGTTTGTTTCATTTTGTACACTGCACAGGAAAACACCCTCACTAATGACCGTTGTCTGTTTCATAGCACATGCTGAGCTATAAATCATCAGTGATGTAATATACTATAGGGTTATAAATCATTGGTGATGTCATATACTAAACATTCTTGAGCACGGTGTAAAACACCAAACAAATGAATGAATGAAAACAATCAAATGAACATACATAAATGCAGCGGAGACTGTGACCATTTTTGACTGAAATGGAGTAGAATATGGTCACCCAGCAAGTTGATAACGGAATTAACTGAAGCCCGGACCGACATCGATTGAAGACATCACCTAAAACGTCTTCCTCTAGCCTGTTAAATGCAAAAAGGAGCAAAGGTTTGAATTTAAATTTGCTTTTCTCTTCATTTGTTTAGCCACTTATCACTCAAGGCCTGGAATTCCCACAGCAGATAAACATGAAATGGGTTTACATTTATGTAAGGTGTTAATACAGAGAGCTCAATGTTAACAAAGACACAATTGTACCATTCACACATTAATTCGGAATCAGTAATCATACTGTCTCCAGGCAAAGAATTTTACAGGTATCAAAATTATTTGGTATATCCAGTGAAGAACAATTTCAATGGCTCTAATTTCGGAACAATCGAAGTAGTTTCACAGATGCTATCCTCATTCTGAAACGATATAAACTGTGATATATCGTTTCAAACAATTGTGAAAAATGTAAAAGCGTTGAACATTATTTTGATAATAATAAAGATCTTTAGATAATCAATGCGGAATTCGAACAACCTAATACAGTCACTATAGGCTTTAACAAGGGAAAAATAAAGAGGGTCCATGGATTTTGCTTTTTATGTTGGCAATACATTTCCATTAGACGTATTTATCACAATTCAGAGAACATTCTAGGCTTCTGATTTGTCTATCTGCCTTTAATACGCTACCGTATTCGCAAAACAGGCAAGCGATAGTCTCGAGCCTTTGATATTTTTTCTATATCCCTACGGAGTCAAGGACTCTCGCGCTGGTCGACAGCAACGTTTATCAGCATTGAACGAGTCAGTAACTTTTCTGGCCTCTATTATTTCCAAGCAGTTCTAATACTTCAGCAGTTAACAACAACAACATGTAGAAAAGTTTCCCCTAGCGCCTTTTGGAGATAGGTAACTTGCAAACCGTTTCAATTATTTGCTCTGCGCCGTCAGTGCCCCGGTGTTCTTATCGTGTGAACCGTGACATCGGTCTCAGTCGCTTAGTTAGTGGCAAACACGGCGTGTTTTGGCAGAAATATCAACAAAAGTCGCCCGACATGCTCTTCATTGCGATAAATTCGTTATACCAGCCTGTTGGGTACACGGCCTGATATTTCGTTTCAAAGATCAATATTTCCAGTTTCCAGTCGTGAAAATATTAATCTTCTCGTCGAAATATCAGGCAGTGTATCAACGCAACACGCTGGTATAACTTATAGTGTCTCTCATAACCATGATGGGCGTTCCTGGTCAATAATCGCACGGTCAATAACAGCGTTCATGCGCTGATGCCTAGTAAACTTATTTGCTTTTAGAATCTTTGCGTCTTTAAAATATTAAACTCGTCTTTCTGTACATGAATCTATCACATAATTTCTTCCTTGATGTATTTTTACTAGTTCTTTGGTTGTTCGCGTTGAAGATTGTTATGTGTATCTGATTAGGTACTAATAACGAAAGAATTGAATTTTTCTGTTGACGTCCCAGTAGCTTCTTTTTATATTTCTACTAGAAACAAAAATTACACTTTATATAACAACGAGCTCTAATACTTTCGGAAGTTAGCGATAGTGCAGGGTAATGACCCATGCGTCTCTCACAATTGCGATCGCTGTGAGTTCAAGCCCAACTCACGTTCGCTGCCTCTCCGGTCGTTCGTGGGAAGGTCGGCCAGCAACCTGCGGATGGTCGTGGGTTTTTCCACCATAATGCTGGCCGCCGTCGAAGAAGTGAAATATTCTTGAGTGCGGCGTAAAACACCAATCAAATAAATAGATAAATATAGTAATTTCAATGTCTGAATAAAGGATAATTCCCCAAAAGATAGGGTTCTTTATTACGAAATTTTAAAAAAATTGGAAACTCCCAAATATCTCAACAAAAGGCTCAACCAATATAAATATCTATATCCATATGCTCACAAGTTCTTTTACTAATAATGGTCATTATATGACTGCACGTCTTGTTGACACCTGAATTAAATGAGTCTAGGGGGCCTCCGTGGCTCAGTCGGTTAGCGCGCTATCTCAGCACAATGACCCGAAGCCTCCCACCAATGCGGTCGCTGTGAGTTCAAGACCAGTTCATGCTGGCTTCCTCTCCGGCCGTACGTGGGAAAGCTCTGCCCGGTTTCCTCATAATGCTGGCCGCCGTCGTATAAATGAAATATTCTTGAGTACGGCGTAAAACACCAATCAAATAAATAAATGACTCTAAAGCATCCTGCTCTGCAATAAACCGTTTTGCAGAGCAGGATCCACGTTTCATGGCAGAACCAACTGTAGCTTGTAATCCACGTCTTCCCAGTGTTGGACTGTAACGCAGGCATTCCTACATTAAGTATGCAATTAATGTATGCATCCCAGCAAATACATATGGTACATTGGACGCACAAAGCAAAAAAGTAGCGATTAAAACTTGGTATTTAAAAAAAAAAGAGAGAGAGAGAGAACAGTGTAGTCGTGTGAAAAAGTCTTGCCACACATGAACAAATAATGGCCCGCAAGGTACGTTTGTTACAATATTTCGCGAAACTGGTATGTCGGAAGATCCGCACCTGCACATGCGTCTTTCCTACATCCGTTGTTTCTAGTATCAAGTTACTGGATCAAAAGAACGTCACCTGCAGTTAAATGGAGGATAACTAAACCACTACCAGTCCATGAGCGAGTAGGGTTGGTCGGTAATGGACTATAATGGCCACGTCTCAGTATGTGTTGTGCGTTATTCATAAGGTGACAAATGTAATTAATTTTCATCTTAACCGGGTGAAGACCCAGAGGCCTCTGTGAACCGTCTCTGGCTCGGTCTGCCAGGAACCTGACAGTGTGTTTCAACTCATCAGGTATAACTGAAAAAGTCTTGAGTAAAAAAAGATCAAAGAAATCAGCCAAATTAATAATGATCCCGCCCAAACAATGTGGCCTTGACCCTTGTCATGCCTCCTTATATCCACAATGGTGAAATTGCCTTTAAGTTCCTCCGCATAATTCACATGTCAGGTAAATGAATCATCCCCTCGATGGTCATTAGTTAATGGTTGGTTTCCTGACGCCTCGCCGCAAGGAATTTTATCGAATGACCGAAGTGAGCACGACTGGAACGTCCAAGGCAGTGACGTCGTAGAGCTGTGTCACGTGATTAAGGCATCTACTCATTCGGCACCGTGATACTTCTTTGTAGAACAACAATAACCTCTGTTGACGCCCACCAACGTGGCTGGAATTAAACTGGGACATTTAGCACCTCAAGGCCTGGAAACTGTATCAATTCAATAGCGGTGTTCCTTTCGTATCTTCGTATCTGACTGAGCCGATCCAAAATCATTTTAAATTTAGAGGCATGTGTTTCTTTTGTAACCTAGACACTCGTCACGTGATGTGATGACGTGCACAATCAGCCTATGTCATGGCTCAGTCTAACTGGTGGTGAATACTAGAGAGCTCGGAGAGAACCACACGTCTTTGTCAAGCAACTGGCGAACTTTACTATGCAAATGGCGAACTCAGTGTATTTTTACCATATATGAACTGTTAACATTCTTTGCATGAAGCGTTCTCTCTTTCAGAGACATTGAAATCACTATTAGCGAAACCCATTGTATGCTATAACCTTTTACAGTTGTTCTGTCCGCACCACATTCTCCTTTAATATTTAGTCAATTATATCATAACGTAGCTTTGTATATTGGCGTCACTGCGTCGATATCTACCCATGCGCATAGAGCCTGCTAACCCTACAGCCGTGAGACATGTCTACTCTGCCGTTATCCACAATGTCCAAATGAGATTCGAGTTCCACAGAAAAGTCAACTGTCGGACGAAATAATGATTTCTGGGAGAGTAATTAGTTAAGGGCGAAGCGTTGCAACAAGGAGAGTCATCAAGTGGCCGAAAGGACGGGTCGAAGGCATCCAAGCTTTCCACCTTGGAAAGGTTTGGCGTCATTTTATTGCGACTGGCATCGTCATTCTATACTTGACTGAAGTTGAACGCCATAGAGGAAATATCTTAGTCACATTGTGGCGATCGATTATCAGAAGCAGTTGCTGTTTATAAAGTCACGATCAACAGAAACAGAATCGTGCTATGCTTTTTTTCTGTTCGCGTTCCTTGTGGAACGGTAAACTTCGTGGAACTACTAGTGACGTGGAGTTTAGAAACAGCAAGGCTATCTGCAACAAGCCACGCTTCCGGTGAGGTCACTCCCTTCTGAATTCACGCCAGCCGACCATAAGCCGTTGATGCGTGGCTCATTTGGACTCACTTACTCCTTTTTAAAACATGTTCGTGCCTCAATATGGCCGAAATATTGTCGAAGTGGCATGAAGCTATAATCGTTCATTTATTCATTCATTCCTCAGCACTGACAGGATTTGCCAGTCTTAACATGCCCGATCGATTCTCCAAACTTCGACATTACCTAAACGGTTTCTGCATCCTTATGTCACGCTTGTGCAAAAACATACAGAAACATTGGCTGAAATGCAAACAGAGATCTGCTTTCTTTCGAAACGTTGTGTAATGTCAATACATACTGATATGCCCGATATCGTGGCGATCTGGAACGTCATTGCGCAATCAGTGTAACTCCTGCCGTTCCGGCTGAGCGATGACATCAAACCTCAAGTATATAAATATGCGCTGTGGAAACCTTTATAAATATTCATCAGTGTCTGCATGGCATACATGCTCGCCTATGAATATGCATGAACAGTTGGAGGTGTCTGTGTCTGTTCTGATAACACCGATCAACGACATCCATTTAAAACATTACCGGTCCAGTTGCCAAATTTCATTTTTCACAGACGCTATTTGCTAAACGAGAACTATTTATTCGATAAGCCAGCCAAATGATCTATCATAACGTCCAGATCAATATTTAAATCTTCATCTTCTTTCGCCTTCTTTTTATGATTAACATTTGGCCGTTCTTTTTTTTCTCATTCATTATATAACAGTCTCCGGTTGTATGTACAAAGGTGTGCCATCAACCAACGGAGGGTGGTGGGTTTCCCCCAGTCTTTGTCCGGTTTCCTCAAAACATAATGCTATTGAGAAATATTCTTGAATGCGGCGTTATCACCAATAAAAAACATAAATAGATACAACAGTTGTCTTCGTCGAAAACAACACTTTTCACTGATTTTTGATTGAACTTCTCATAATCACAAATATTGCTTGTCTTACAAAATGTAGCCTTGCTTTCCTGAATAATCACACGCTGCCATAACTATCAACGTTATGGATTGGCTGACATATTTCTACATCATCACTACCAATTCATAAATTGTTTATTAACCTATCTGATTATTTTAAGTCATATTCAACACTTTTCACTTCCACGAAGGCATTAATATTTATATGTGTTGGAAACTGGATCATTAGCAATACGTACATGTCTCACTGGGGTGTTACGTCTAGAAATTAAACTTTACTTTAATCAGAGGGCATAGCACCATACTTAGTCTCGTATCAAATTTACGAAATCAAATTGTACGACATTAGATTTAACCCCGAACCCACCCACCCCGTCATTCCAATGTAGAACTTTATTCTCCTATATTAGAGAAAAAGGACATTACCACCGACGATTACCTTAAAGCGTATTTACTTTGTATCTTTGAAAGAACGGCTATCATGCGGTTAACCAATGATCTGGTAATGCATTATATTTGGTAATACATGATAGTTAGGTTAACAATCATCTTGTAATACATGATCTCTGATAATACATGATTGTTATGTAAACAAAACATAATCTCTGGTGATACACGATCTCTGGTAATACATGATTGTTATGTAAACAATCATCTTATAATACAGGATCAATAGTAATACATGATCTCTGGGAATACACAATCTCTGGTAATACATAATTGTTATATGAACAATCATCTGGAAATACATGATCTCTGATAATACATGATTGTTATGTTAATCCTCATCTGGTAATATATAATTGTTAGGTTAACAATCACCTGGTAATACATGATTGTTATGTTAACAGTCATCCGGTAATACATGATGTAATACATGATACCTGGTAATACATGATCTCTGGTAATACATGATTTTTAGGTTACAAATAACATGGTTATATAATACATGACTGTTAGGTTAACAGTTTGTCCACAAATCGGCATGGCAAATGCCAGAATGAGCAATAAACTGCAAAACTAAGTACGAGTTGCTTTATGCGAGAAAGGTTTCTCCTTAGATGAGAAAAAGAGACATCGAAATAAAACTTCATTAAAGAACTCCAATTAATAAGACTGCGACCGTGGTAATACAGATCATGGACGTAAGCCTGCCAAATCTCAGGAATCCACTTTTCTCTTCAGTTCTATCGTCTTATCTGTTATATGCATATTGATGCTACGTCAAAAAGGGCACAAGCTCCTAATTAAGTCTAATGCCTGGAGGTTTGCTAATATTGATCTCCGCGTTCTCTTGACGGAGCACGGATGGCCGATGAGATTTCTGTTGGCTTTTAGAAACAAAAAAAAAAAAACGCACAATCCGCCAAAACTCTTTTAGTACATTTTTTCTTGGGTTGTCTTCAATTCGAAATGTTTCACGTGTGGACTTGCTTCTACTGTTTCTTGCTCCATTTCCCTCCTCCCCTGCAAATATTCCTATACACAGTTGTTATCGTCATTATTGTTTTTCATGTTTAGTTATATAAAATCACGCAGACCTTATCTTTTTATCTCCAAAAACCTACGGTTTCCTTTCCTCTGGATCACATCTTGCGATTACAGTTAATACATGGATTCACCGTCTTTCCCCACGCACCAATAGATTATGCATAACAAATCACATTTTTTTGATTTATTTTTCCCACAATTTGATATAAAAACAAAGAGAACTTATCTTTAAATGATGCTAAAACAGTTAACTTCTTACATTTACACAGTCTTCGTTTTTTTTTAGACATAATGCTCTTGAATCTTTGTTGCAGCTTAAAACACCAATGAAATAAAATAAATAAAACATAAAGAAATCAGCAAAAAAGCAAATAAAATCATGCACATTTACTTAAAATTTAATACAAAAGTCACGTGAATCATTTACTGTCAAACTTGAACTTGTCTGAATGAATCGGAAAATAGCTTTTAGGTAATATTAAGCAGTTGTCATTCAAGACTGGATCATTGCTGTGATTCGAAATCATAGCTTTGTACATATATCCAACAACTGACATTAAACCGCCTTTGCCACCCAGTGGCTAGAATGTCAGTCTGGCAGTCGGCACATCCGGGATCAATCACAGATCGGGTCATTGTTGCTGCCTCGCCTGGCGCGAGGACTGAGAGACTAGAGCAAGGAAACCGTACTGCTCGGCCCGTTGTCGGTGAAATGTGACTGGGTGGGGTGTCATGTCTGATGTCTTCCACATGATGTTCCAGTGGGGGCAGCGTTTCGGACAGTATAAGACACAGAATACATATACATTCGTCGTCATATAACTGAAAATTGTTGAGTACGACGTAAAACCCAAGCATACAAACCTCCATACAATCGGCATTACATCCAACAGCTTCCAATATGCAGACATGAGATCACTTCTTGGTCACCTTTTATAGTATTTTTCCCATATAAGGAAATTAGGAGGCACGTAACATGACCAAAACGACGATAGATCCTTTGGCGGTTTCACCGTGAAGCCAGCATGAAATAACGCCATGATTCAAGGATGAGGCAATAATCTTGACTTTTTGCGACCGTTGTTGAAACTAATTACTTTTGGCGCCTTTGAAGAGAGATGTTATTAAATATAAAAGGATCCAGACTGTCATAAGATAAAGCAGATTCATGTTTTGAAGAACAAGAATGTCACATAAAAATCTACGTCGCAGAGTGTTGACTTAATTAGCTACGAGGATGAAAATGTTTTTACAAAGATATTCTTTGCCAACTGCCATTCCACCCAAATAATCAAGCTCAAGGTCTTTGTGTGTATTTTTGTTATGTAAGTTTTCCACTTGAGTCTGTGCTTGGGTCAACGAAGAGTTTCATTTGCCCAGAGGATTAACGTACAATGCATGATATCTTGTTGAAACGTGTGTTAGTATCAATGGGATCAGTGATTTTACACAGTGACACATGTCATTGTCTGTACGATCTACATGTGTCATGCGCAACTGATGCCACTATCCGGCTTATTTTTTCCGGAGGGGAACAGAATTTGGATAACTCCGTGAATTCCTCAACCCTGTGTCCGGTTTCCACCATCTTGCTTTCCTTTATCCGATGTGGCCCTATCATACAGGACGAACTCGGAGGAAACACCCAAAAATCCGAAGAAACTAAGAGCTATTAAAAAACGTTAATTAAGAAGACTGCGATTGCCTTCAATGTTAATGAAGATCATCCATTTAGCCTGACAAATCCCCTGGAAACTTGTCGGGCCATTTTTTTCTCCTAAATTCCGTCGTGCTGCTTGTCGGCCATACTGATAAGTTGTCAAAAAAAACCCCACAGTCTCCTAATTTAGACTCAGTACTGGCGGATTTCTAATAAATTTTCCCTTTTTCTCACCGCAGAGCATTGATGGCCACTTGGGTTTCTCTTGCTTTTTAAAAGAAGAAAGCACACAATTTGCAAAAGCTGTTTTGGTACATTTTTTCACCCGGTTTCTTTCGCTTCCCTAAATGGCACAAACGTTTTGGGAAAACTCAGGCGAGTTTACTCTAATTACGGAATAAATTTGCATTATTCCATTGCAATCTGCCACAGCCTAAAAGATCATGTCAGTACAGCTCTGCGACTTGTTAACCAATATTAAAATTGCCTCCCTTTATTCCACTGTTGCTGTCAATATAGCCTGATGTACGTTAAAGATGGGTGTTTCTATTTAACGAACAACCAGCATGAACATATGAGCATTTCACTTGTAGCCCAATGATGTTTCTTTCCTTTCCCATGGGAAATCTAATCTATTACCAGAACCTGTCTGATAAACTTCATAAACTCCAGAGGGAATTCAACTGGTGTTAATAGAGATAGAAAAAGTAACCCATCACATGATAAGAAAATGAAAGACGCCCACTGTTGATTCCATGAGCAATTTGTTCAACTTCATAGAGAGATAATTGTACCGTACCTCGTCCCTCAAAAATTCTAACAAAACAGGACTGGGAAACGGAATTTGTAGATCCCACCCTCCTTCGCTACGTTTGTGCAGCCTTGGTGGCAATTATGACGATTATGGCTAAGAAAATTTGCGAGCCAAATCGTAAATCGTTTTGGGGAATCATGACGTATCTTGATGAATCTGTCATCAGCGATGGCAAGGCGCTCGAACGGCATGGTGGAAAGAGTTTTATTTTTGTACATGCGCAAAAACCAGCCACGATCTTCTTATCTCTGAGTTATCTTAATCGGTCATCCTTTGTTACACGAGATGTGTACAAACATTGCCAACGATCTTTATGTCGCGTGTGTTTAAAATTTTGTCAGAATGCTTTTGATTTCAAATTATCAAGCAACTACTGTGGCTGAACATGTATGTATGTTTGATTTTAACGTCGTACTCAACAGTTTTTCTGTAAAACGACGAATATCTTATATATATGCCGTCTTTTTGTGGCATAGCGTTCTCATGTCGCTGAAGTGCTGCCTCCACTGAGACATCATGCCTAACACAACAAACATGGCACCCTACCCGACATCATACTGACACCGGGTCGGCCAGTCCTGTTTCCTGGCTCTATAACCTTCCAAGTGCTGAGCACCAGGCGAGACAGCAACACATATCATTTTTAAAATCTTGGTATGACCCAATCCGGGTTTTATCATGAATCTCCGGGTCTTGAGGCGGACGCTCTAACCAGTAGGCCACCGGATGATGTCAGTGGATGATTACCATTCCTGCAATAGTCCGTGGATGAAGGCAAATAATTTCCTTTTGGGCACAACAGGTTTGGCTTGGGCTAAGCGATCACTGAAGACCACCGTCTCTTCCACCAATGTGGCTTGCAAATCTGTATGGGGAAGTTCGTCGAGGACTTGCTCATGGTAGATGGTTCAAAATTGGTGCTGCCGTTTCCTCTATATTTTTTAATTGTTTATATTTCACTTACACCAACACCACTTGGCTAAGCCATCGGGAAACCCACGACCATCTGCAAGGTCACTAATGACAATCTTTCTCAAGTTGGTCCATAAAACCTACCCTACAATCAAAACCTTTCACTGCATTTAGTTTGGCCAAAAAATCTGAATAATTGAGTGAAGGTATTTTCAAATGCAGTTTTTAGTGGTCTTTTTACTCACCCAAAACCCATTTTTGGGTCTTTCCCTTTACAGTGTGCTTCGTGAAACTAAGCATTGGGCACTTAGACTTTATCACACCATTGGCTTGACCGCCGTCGTATATATAATTGAACGTCTCCTCAGCACTGCATTAAACACCTGTTCCATTAATAAATTATTTGTTTGATTGTTTTACGTTTTGGCGAAGTGCTTGGGCTCCAACTGGACCTCATGATCACGCGATTGGTTTTTCATTTTTCGTGCTCTTTCTATACCCCCAGATCGTTATATTTATTCAATTTAAATACACGTTATATGTATATAAGACACGTTTCATAAAATATGTTTTGCAACTTAGAAATGTGGAAAGTTTACCAGCATTTTGTAAGTCAATGCATATACATGTATTCCTTTAAAATAAACTGCCACACATACGCAATAACAGTTTTTGCTCCTAACTGGCACCAATTTCCTTTGGGTATTTTAAGTTGTTATTGTAGCGCTTGTGAATTAGACAGTCATGGAGGAAAGCAAATTACGATATATGGTTTGTATGATAAGTATCAAGAAAATGTCAACTACATAAATCCAGTGTCATAAACAATCCTAAACATGCATAACGTGCTATGGATGTGTTTATACCTCTGCATGGAGTAGTGGACAGAGCGTGTGTATCTTAAACGGTAGATCCGGGGTTCAGTCGTGAATCGAGTCATACCAAAGATTTCAACATCGATTATCTTGGTACTACCTCGCTTGTGGCTCTACGAAAGAAGAATACACCAAACACGGGTTGTTCGGGTGTGAGCATAGTGTGACAGAGCGTGGTGCCGTGTCTGGTGTCCTCGGCATGGCAATCCAGTGAGGCAGCACTACAGATTAACAAGGATACATAGTCGTTATAACCGAGATCAAGTTGAAAATGATGTTAAACACCAACTAAACAAACCTACAAATAAGACGTAATAATATAGCGAAGAACATATTATAATTGAAGAATGTTTTTACTCTAAATTCCTGTTCGGAAATTTTTTTTCTCTATGGAAAATTTGTAAGATGTTATGTGTTTTAATTTTCATCACAAATTCCCAGCCGACAATGAATATGTTTTCCTCCTTGTCACCTGGGCAATCATTTGCCCACGCATCAACCATGTCCACCTCGTCTCGACCTTAGGCAACGTCCAAATTACTTTTGAGTTTCGTCGGATAATTTAATTGCCGCCGCAAATCAGAGTGCATTAGAGTACATTTAGCTAAGTACAGGCTTCCCAGCGTGTCGCCAAAAGCGGTTTCCAAGAGGTGACCGAACGAAGTTCGGCTGTACATTCTAAACCTTTTAGCTAGTACAGGCTACGTCAAGTGATGTTAGTACCGTGTCATTCGGGAGCGCGGTAGAGTGGTTGTCTAGCAGAACTGACCTCTGCTGGAAAAAGCCTTCATTTTACAAAATGTTATGCGGCCTTGTAGCTTCGGAATACAAAAATGGACAAACAGGTCGCCCACGAGCCTCTTTCTGAGCCTTACAAACATCGTCTTGCAATGTGAATAATTTTGTTTTATGGGGTACATTTTTGCAAGCAATGGCGACACGGGATTGGCCATTACTCTTGTAATATATGAGTGATAGGTTTACTTGCCCACTAACTGTTAAACAGAAACCACGCTGATGTGTTGTCGAAATGGCAAAATAGTCCTGGCCAAGTCAAATCATAATAAAGTGCGACCAAGACTAAGGCTTTAAAAGACAAGTCCGGAGAAGCCAAACTCTAAACGAATTGCAAAATAATGAATTCAAGGTGATGCATCCATTGTAGTTGGGAAAAGTGGAGCGACCATGGGAAATGTCTGAGATGTGGACGAACTTGCCCAGGTGTGCATTTTGTCTTTTCTCACATCACTTCCTGTGATCCCAAATTGCCGTTCAAGATTTCTGTATGATATTTCCTTGCAGTCTGTAAACACGACAGTGCACAACTTTTCACATACTGGCACATGTACCACTGATACAAAGTTGCGCAAATTACTCAATTTGTGTACTGTGGCATGGTATACAAAATTATACCGATGTATGTTTTTTCCATAACAGTGAGTAGAACACGCACACACTAGTTTTTTGAAAGTAAACTGGAGCACTGGCGATAGTTAATTGTCACTCTTAGTTTGCATTTCCTTTCCATGGATGGGCGTTTGCCACTATCTCGTATTTTTTAGGCCAATGAAAGGCCAATAAAACCTTAACTGCTGTGAACTGATAAGAGACCAGATTTCATAGGTTGTGTGATTATTTGCCCACCATAACACCGTCTTCGCTGCTCTGGTTCTCACTCCCCATTCTGTAGTTTTCTGTACTCTACCGGCATCTCCTTTATCCCAGCGATTGGACGACAAGATTGCGTCTCAAGACGTCTCCACTCTAACCTTTACACCTTCCTGTCGTGTTTCGTCTTGGAGAATTCTATGTACACCATTTCCGATGCTCATCAATGGCATCCGTCTTTATCTAGCTATGGATGTTTAGACTACACGAGATCAGCGACTGTATCCAACATGGAAGACGAAGGCGGAAATCTTATTCAATCTACAGCGTCCTGAAAGCATTGGTCTGAAATTACGCGAAGACTGTGTAATCAGCTTACCGGACAAGCTTCGAGACAATATCCATCACAGACTACACAGACCAGTCTCAGACGGTGCCTGGGGTGACAAATAGCACCCACGTGGATTAGGGTGGTGTCCCCAATTCCAGACGCCCCGAGGGGACCATGCAACACCACTGGGACCCTTGGGCAAACACAAGGAAGAAGAGACAGGATAAAATTAATCTGGGAAAAGGTAGTTTGAATATAGACTGGAACGATGTAGGCAATATCACTATGGATTGCCAGAGTATGAGGTTTGTTTTTTATTATATTTTTTGGGGGGGGGGGGAATATTTTTTTCTAGGATGGCGTTTCAATTTTTATTCCAATGACACCAATAAATTCGATAACGAATCAATCAAATTCTGTATGTGAAGGCTTGAAATGACTTCAAAACAAAGTGGTCTTTTGAGGTTAAATCTCGCACATGCGCTGTGAAGCTTGTCTCCTTGCTGAATGGGTTCTGGATACAGAACTGCAGCTCCACTTGACGGAGAGCTACGGTGAGAAGGCTGCAGACACAAGGCGGCTGTAGTCTATCCAAAAGGAGGCTATATGAGAGCATGGCAGGTCCTGAAGCCCCAAAGGGCACCATGATTGCGGTAGACGTCCAATCAAAGCCGAAGACAGGAGAGGATTGGAGAAACCAAGCGCTCTGCTCAGAACCCTCTCAGAGTACTGCCAGTCGCCGCTAGCTAACCCCTGTGTTCCCCCTGAAGTAACTTGGACTTTCCATCGAGTTCACTTAGATGTTATTTAATCCGTCATCTTTCATTTAGAAGGTAGATGTCCCAGCGGAAAAGAGAGCCCACCACGAGGGCGGAAGATCAGGGAAGACTTAAAAGATGGCAGTTGTTGCTGCCTCGATTGGAGCTCAGCACTGAGAGGTTAGAGCAAGGAAACAGGACTGGTCGGCCCGGTGTTAGTACAATGTGACTGAGTGAGGTGTCATGTCTGGTGGCATTGACTCGCCATGTGACTGAGTGAGGTGTCATGTCTGGTGGCATTGACTCGCCATGTCACGAGAGGGCACAGTATATACACTTACTAAGGACACCACATCTAAGCATGCATACATACTATATAAGGTAGTATAATTACTTTAGAATAATTTCTGACTTTGAATAGTAGAATTGTTGCTAATTTGGATAGTGTTAGAACCGCCCAGTATTCATGTCCATTTTCGTAGTACTGGAATAAAAGAAAACAGATGGCTAAATTGCCAGGAGCTAGGCCTATAATATTTAGGTGGCTGTATCTATAAATACCGATACATGCGCATATCGGGAGCTGCGCGCATTCTTTCTATTCTTTGAGTACAGGTCATACTTTCATCCATCCTTTATTACCTGCATTGATTTGAATACAATGGCTACTTTCCTATCTTATATTAAATAATCAGTTCAGTAACTGCGAGTTTAGAACAATGATGCCAAGAGAATCAACGCTGTTTCCTTCGAAGTTCATGCCCGCCTACTTTACGACGGCCACTTTTGAGCCATTGTGCCGGTTTTTGCGAAGAGGTTGACATAGCATGCAATTAACACACAGAGCTCTACCTCTTTGATTTATATTGTGGTTTGGCGGAAAGCAAAAGTGCGAAAGCTGCTGACATGGGCGCGGCTCTAGCACAATCCAAAAGAACGCTGTATGACAAAATGCCAGATAACTGTGGGAGAGAGGGGTATCTTGTCGGGGTAGCAGCAATACTAGTAGTGTGTGGAAGCTGTGGAGAATAACTATGCTTTGAAAGGTGGCGCAACACATAGCTTTATTAAAACATGGAATGGTAGAGCCTTGACTGGTTTCTTTCGTTAATCTTTATACTAAATGTCCGTGTCTAACGATGCTAAGTTACTTGCCCAATTTCGCTAGCTTTTCTACTGC
Organism: Acanthopleura granulata; assembly: GCA_016165875.1. Lineage (NCBI taxonomy): Eukaryota > Metazoa > Mollusca > Polyplacophora > Chitonida > Chitonidae > Acanthopleura > Acanthopleura granulata. The sequence continues at coordinate 4,774,399 of JABBOT010000016.1, forward strand.
ATCTCTCCTTCTATACCCGAATATGAAACCAATTACAGGTACTGTTCTTTGGCATGAGAATTCATGGTTAGAAGAACGCCTGCCATTTGCGAAGAAAGTCTGATGATACTCTACCCTGTATCAACCAGTTACATCATCAATCACCTGTTCTCACAAAATCAGTTGCCCTTTGATTTTTTTTATATTTGAAACAAAAAGGTTTGAAATCAGCAAATTGCAGGAAAATTCCCATGTCTGAGTAAGCCGGCCAAGGGTTACGGGTGTAGCTGTACCCCCCCCCCCCCGGCACTGCTGCTTCCCCCATATACATCCAGACACCTGGTAACCTTGGTATACTAAGTCAAAAATTCTCGAGAATGGCGTCCATCACTCACACTACGACTTAATAAACACACAAGTCAAACATGATCATGCTTAATTTCACTAACTGTTTGCAAACGTCCTTCATAATATTTTATGCGAATAAAAATAGAGCAGTGGAGTTCAACTGAAATATTTAATTAATCTCGGTTGCTTTATCCCTTTATGTGTGCACGTACAAGAGAGGACAAAAACAGGAAATTGTATATACATCTATATACATGTAGGCTATAGAGATGGAGTAAATGGTTTTGAGTGTGTTTCAGCAATAGCTGAGAGCTGCCATTTACAGGACGGCACGGAAAAACGAGAAAAAATAAAGCAAACAAGGAGAATAAAACTTCGATCAAAAATGCTTTCAAGACATTTCAATAAAAATGACAAATCGTAGAGTGAACTTTGGCTTAAAATGGTAAAGAAATAAATGTATCATTTAAAAGTCGTTACGGGTCTCTTTTATAGACTACGGCTGCACTGCCCACTCCCTGTCATCAAATAAACCGATTAAGGATGAATCTGCTTTCTGAGCTTGGCGTGATATTTAAAACAATAACAATACTGTCTTCCGGGAGAGGCAAATTACTGGTGCACTGAAAAAGCGAGTCACTGACAGAAGGAAAATGTCGTCCTTAAGTTTTCTGACCCGAATATGACCTTCTGGTTTGCACTGACAGAAATGTATGCGATAAACGACTGGGGCGCGAATGCTCGAAGTCACATGCGTATTAAATATTGACAACGGAGGAAAACGAGGATTTTCATTTGACCGACACCACCCACCTTTATATCAGTCTCCTGCTTCCGTATAAATGAACCGAATTCACTTAAACTTTTGTTATATGGTTCATAAATAATTCTGCTTTCCGATGGCAACAAACATATGTCACATTTGACTATACATTTCCCAACCGGAGAACATATTTTATACCTAATGATAGTCGCCACAGATGCTCCATCCGACATTTGCATTGACAAGGCGTAAACCACTTCCACACATGTGCAATACTCGATTCTCAGCGGCCATCTGAAATGTTACCGACAGTATTGCTTAGTACGATTTAGCAGGACTTTCATAGCTGACTCGTAGAAAATAGGTGTAAGTTTCAACATGTAGCTTATTGTGAGAAATATTTTGACAAAGAATCAATAAAATGCTGTGCCCCGTTGTTCAAACCCGAGCAGCATACTCTATAAACGACTGTGCACCACAGGTACACACATTGTCACAAAATTGAATATCTATAAACTTTGTGTACTAGAGGTGTACAAATTGTGAAAATGAGAAAAAAAAACACGTATATTGGTGGTACACATGGCTGTGCACCTCCAGTACACAAAGGCTTTAGATGTTCAATTTTCTTACAGTGTGTGGTACACAGTCGTTTTTAGAGAATAATGTCACTACTTGACACAGCACAGAGTGGTGGATGGCGAAGTCATATCTGTTGAGGGATTCACGGGGCACTCTCAGCGTCACATGTTCGTTACTACCATGGCAACAGCACCAGCTGTGAGGACATTACAGGTCGACATGGAGGTTACGTGCTGGTGACATTAAGGGAGCTTCTTCTTTTCGGTTCCAGGTTTTCAACACGGCACAAAATTTGGCCAAGAGGACACGGTCTTGTCAGCCGAAACGATGCTTACCAATCTTGTTTCTTGAAGTTTAAATCTAGGTGTCCAAACAGACATTCGTATTTTATTCATATATTCGTAGTCAAGTTGAAAGACACTTGTAGCAAATCTTAGGCCGTACCAGGACAATATCTCGTTGCAGGAGATCGGCCCCAATTGCTGTCTCACTAAATTACCATGCTGCATGCAGCCCCTGGAAACGACATTGTGTTATCTTACTTTCGGGACATATAAGGGCATAAAAGCTTAACTGTGTGATGGAACAGAATTATCTTAGTCACTTTCACGACATATGCGAACACTATAGGTAAATAAAGAACAGTGTACTTAAAACAAAGATCGGAATACCAACTATAGGGCCTGCTGATCAATAGCATAATATAGGCCGCTTATGTTTAGTTATTTATCTGATTGGTGTTTTACGCCGCTCAAGAATATGTCACTTAAGCCACGGTGGTCAACATGGGAGGAAATTGAGCAGATCCCGAGGGAAACCCACGGCTGGCTTCTGGCAGACCTTCCCACGTGCGACCGTCGGGGAAGTCAGCATAACCACATTAGTGAGAGGCTCAGGCCCTCTCATAAAACAACAGAATGTCAATCTGGACGTTCCAGCTGATAGGAACATTCTCAGCTGAGTCACTGCTAAGATAGAAGAATCTCGTAATAGGCAAGTCTGGCGGGGACCAGAATTCTGACAAGAAATATCGCGGTGATGTGCGAACTCTGTCAAATATCCTCTGCTTTATTCAATGATCAATGGAATAAAAGAAGTTTTTGGTTTTACAAAATGTATTTTTCAAATAACCAAAACGTACACTTGCATGGAGGATGGCCAAAAGAAAGCATGTATTTCGCCGATTCATAAACCAGAGTAAAGCTGTGTGTTTAAGCTTTCAAAAGAGCGTCGTTTGGTTGAGACTGGCATATTACTCATTGTTTTTTGCCCAGTTATGTAAAGTTAGGGCTTAGGTCCGAGGCACTGAAGTTACTGTAAATCAACCTTTTCAATCATTAAAGCAGTTTTTGAAAGGGTAATTTATGCGTCGTTATTGTAAAAATAAAGCCAAACATTATTTTTTAGTGTCACCCTAGGTGTACAACCTATATGAATTATTTCTTCTCCAAGAAAATGCTGCAACATTGCTTTATGCTGTGGTTGAAAAGGTTGAAGAATTTGCGTGTGTATGAATCCTGTTCCATATATTAGGTATAGCGTTCGGACGATTCTGCCATCTATGATCTGTACTTGGGTTAAAGGAAGGTTAGTACTTCCTTAGTCCAGCAATTTTGCTAATAAACTCGATATTTTTATCTAAGTAAAACATTGTGATTTTCACGAAAAACGTAGAATAAACACTACGTGAGTATGGTAATAAAGAGTTGCAGGAGCAAAGCATTGTTCGAAAAGTTTGAAAGTTTCGTTTAATTAATCTCCTTAAAATGTGGAGAATATACTAAATTTGAGAACAGAAGTAACATTTTCTTGGTTTGTATGAAATGAAAACGATAGAAAAATTTTTCTTCCGTATTCTCTGAAGAAACGTACAATATCTGTTTTAATACAGGGTAATGTTTTTTTGTAATTTAGGAAAGTTTTTCAGACCATCTCAATCTTCATCATTTCACCTTGCCTCTAAGACAAAGGCGTTTTCACACCATAGTTGCTCTTTAAGGTTCTGTTCATCAGAGCATTCACCTGTCCTCACTTGTCCTGTTATAATAAGCTTAACCTGTATATCTCTCCTGTGTGTTAAGCCCACTGTGCTGCTGTACTCATGTCAGCTCTTGCCGCATCTGGTTCTGTGTTTTTACGCAACCATTGTTATCAACTAAACACTGCACTCTATTTATTTGATTGGTGTTTTACGCCGTACTCAAGAATATTTCACTTATACGACGGCGGCCAGCATTATGGCGGGAGGAAACCGGGCAGAGCCCGAGGGAAACCCACGACCATCCGCAGGTTGTTGGCAGACCTTCCCACGTACGGCCGGAGAGGAAGCCAGCAAGAGCTGGTTTTGAACTCACAGCGACCGCATTGGTGGGAGGCTTCGGTCATTGTGCTGCGATAGCGCGCTAACCGACTGAGCCATGGAGGCCCCTCACTGCACTATAGTGTACATAGCTATGATTTCACACTGCCAACACTCAGTATCCCTGATAAGAACGTACGTTCGATATTGCAGTTGGAATACAGCGATGTAGAAATTGAGGTTTTATTTATTTTTTTTTTTTATTTTTTATTTATTTACTTATTTATTTTTTTCTTCGTTTGTTTGCTTGTTATTTCGATTAACTCTTCTCCACAAAAGAAAAAAAATATAACTTTTTTATGTCGCACTGCTGTGGAATGTGTTCTTTATTTAAGCACGCGAACGTCAACATCGTAATACATACCACAAAAAAAAATAACATTTTCAAGAGCACAAATTTAATAATTTAAAATAAGACGGGACAACCCAACTTGCCCCACAAAAATTTGACTGAATGCTTACCGAAGACGAAGGCAGCATTATTTATGTCTTTATTTGATTGATGTTTTAGGCCGTATACTCATGAATATTTCATTTACCCTACGGCGGCCAGCGTTATGGTGGGGGGAAACTGCACAGAGCCAAAGAAAACAGCATTAAGAACTCCAGTCATTAATATTTCTGTCCATGACTGAATCAAAATTGGACCTGGCCAGTTTCCTACTCACCAAATGATCATTCTAAACACTTGGTTTTGTCGCTATCATTTTCATTTATTCATTCCGAGTACTGATTAAGTCTGAACTCGTTTTAAACCACCGCTGCCGGGCTGTACGTATAAAACCATCAAAAATAGCCTTACTATTTATGCAGTAATTTCACGAAGAACAACCACCTAAAACTGTATTCCCTAATTTTCGTTGGTCCAAATGACACATCCTGTCATATAACTAGATGCCTGGCCTACAACATATCCAAATATCGTCAGGGGTTGACCACCATTTTCTCAAAATAAATCAGCTGGCATGCAGGTACTAGCGTCATATCGCCAAAGAAGCAGGGTGTATGGTGCACTTGCTCATTGGCTAATATTTTTCTCTGTTTAATTGTAGCCACTATTAGTGGACTTGCTTTCAACCATTATTTGTCATAGTTCAGACCTGCAAAATTACCTCAAACTACTCGTTCCCACCATTTTCTGTGCGCCTGAATCTTGCATATAAAATCCAATTAGTGCTTTTATACATACGGGCCGCACTTTCGTGACCAAAAGTTAACCAGAGTTCTCTCCCCTGATTTACAATCTCGTGTTTCAACCATCAACCCAACCGACAATAAATATAACACAGCATTGACGAAGCATATCTGGTAAAACTCTTCAGACATTCATAGAACATTTTATTCGACATCGTTTCAGCGAAACAACTGACGGCCAAGTCCGAGGCAACGTTACAATCACATACATTTCGGAACAAAAATTACAACAGGTTGTGGACAAAACAGCATAGGTCTAAATGACATTATTTATTCATTCTTTTCTGTTTAAATGATGGGAAAAGATGAGACCATACACATTTTTCCGTTAACACTAAAATTACAGTACTTATAAGCAGATTGTATTAGAATTGAACGATGCCATTTCTAGAGTTCAGTCAGACGAATTACCATCACGAAGAAGGTTTGTTTGTACTGCTGATGTACATTTCAATCGAAGATTTCGAAAATTAGACAAATCCCACGAACAGCTACTTATTAAACAATTTATGTTCTGTTTAGAAACAAGAACTACAATTCACTTCTTCAAGATTTTCTTGTGAGAATTATTACCATTAGCAATGCCGCTTTATATTGATGTTTATAGAGTACAAACATGAAGCAGTCGAACACTTCTCAATAATGACACGTATTTTAATTGACTATTTCAAGCCTACTTTGGCAACAAATAAACAAATGTTTATAGTAAAATCAATCATGCAGTGTCTTTAAATGTTGTTTAAACATCCTTAATTTTTTAAAAAAGAGGAATTTAATTACCGGTATGGGCATTAGTCAACTTTGTGAAACATTAGCGATTTTCCAATACGCTGAAATTTGTTATGAATAATCAATTGAAAAAGTATTAGGTCGAACAGACTGGATGCTTCATGATTTCCACTCATTTCTGACATGTAAAACTGATAAAGTCTGAATTAGATTAATGAACAGATATTGTAATTAAATTCTTGGCACTTTTCATCCAGGTTAGGTTTACAGTTAAATCGAAGCTATTGACAGTAAGAAGCCACAATACATGGCCTTGATATAAATCTAAGACCAGCTTGTATACTGTGCCACACAAACACTTAATATCCATTATTATTATTATTATTATTATAGGATTTTGCCTGTCTAACACTGTACCACAACCTGGCTGAGACGTGATAACAGAACTTCATGTACCAGCATGACTGCAGCACCATTCATACATGTCTACATTATCGTCAAAACAGCATTTTGCCTAACACTTGACCACAATCTGTGATAAGCAAATTATCGTCATGGTTTTAACACCTTTCACACGTGTGTGCCTTTATTGCCAATATATCACTATCGTGGTTTTAACACCTTTCACACGTGTGTGTCTTTATTGCCAATATATTACCATCGTGGTTTTAACACCTTTCACACGTGTGTGCCTTTATTGCCAATATATTACCCTTTACCATGGACCCAGTTATATAGGTCATTATAAGTTTGTTATATTTATTTATTTCTTTATTTGATGGGTGTTTCACGCCGTACTCAAGAATATTTCACTTATACGATGGCGGCCAGCATTATGGAGGAAGGAAACCGGGCAGAACCCCGGGGAAACCCACGACCATCTGCAGGTTGCTGGCAGACCTTCCCACATATGGTCGGAGAGGAGGCCAGCACGAGCTTGACTTGAACTCTCAGCGATAGCATTGTTGGGAGGCTTCTTGGTCATTACGCTGTGCTAGCGCGCTAACCAACTGAGCCATGGAGGCCCCCAGGTTTGTTATAAGTTCACTGTAACTACCATGGAAACACACATATGCAGTGTATATATATATGTGTCTTTATCAAAATCCGTTTCTTTGGTACTAAAGTTTTATTACATTTATCAACAGCTGTAAGTCACTTATGATTTTGTGGAACATTCCACCGACTAAATTTGACCCTACACTATATATTTATTTGTTCAAAAATCTTATTAAATTCTGTGTGATTTACAGTAAAATTAATACATAATTCCATGTGATTTTTCACTGACTAATCACCATGACAACTGTTCATTAGCACATTCTGCACAGCGGGGCAAATAAGTGCCAATTGAAATTACACATGCAGGTGATTGACTCTATGGCTACGTCAGCCAGATCGTCTTGATACATGCACCAAACTATCCCTCCTGCCACCCTAACTCCTTCCCCATAGTCCATTCCTCAGACCTTCCTCTTCCTCTCAGCCATAGCTTTGCGACTGTGATTCGCCATCGAGGACTTGTGCTTGTCCTTGTAATTCCTGTTTCGAATCACTTTGGCATCCTGGCCTTGACCTTTCGGCTTGCCCTTGACATCATACTTCTTCTGACCTTGACCTATATCGCCTCCCTTCTGACCTTGATCTTGCTTCTGCTGTTCATTTGCCTGTCCATGATTAGACTGTGTTTGAGGTTTCTGACCTTGACCTGGGCCTCGTTTTCTCCCATCCCTTTGTGCCCTGGACTGCGCCCTTTCCTCAGCTTTTGCTCTCAAAACAGCAGGGTTTGCCACAAACTCATCTCTTTTCACCTCGTCCTCTGAAGATTCCTGGAAAGGGAGATAAAAAGGCAAATGCGGAAAACTGATCAAAGCAATGCAAACTTGACTTTTATAGTTTGAATGTCAGCCTAGGGATGTGTTCAGAGCAACAATGTGCATATATGAGTACAGTTGAATTACCTTTGAAAAAAACAAAGATTATTTCCGATATTTTGGAGTGATTAAGATGCTTGTCTTTCAATCTCAAGAACATACAAGATGTGAGTTCAATCCTGGTCTTAGGCAGGGAATCTGTGAGACCATCAAAATGACACCAACATTTCACCATCCATCTTGAACCGAGAGCCTAACAGTGGCCTGTTACAGGCATACTCTGTGTGTTGTGGATACATTCCGAGACCAGAACAAGGAAAACATGTAGCTAGGCTTGCGATGTTGCGGGTGGCATCTTGTTCAGATTTTCCAAACATTTTGTGGTAGAAACTTTCATAAAATCTTGGGTGTCACTTTTGAGTCTCTCTGGTTCTCTTCACAGCGAATCCATCCTAACTTTTTTATTTCACACACTTTCTTAGTTTCTCTTTAACACAGTTTTGGATTTTTGGTCTCGAAATTACAGAATATTCAATGCAATTATTGGTTGGTATACAAATGCCTGATAACATGCCTAGAGCTAGTAGCTTGCTGTAGAGTAAAAGAAAGCCTACAATGATAGAAAGATTTATTTGTTTGATCGGTGGTTTACTCAAGAATATTTGAGTTATTTGAGTCACCACCATTATGGTGGGAGGGAACCAGCATGAGCTTGGCTTGAACTCACAGTGATCACACTGGTAGACGCACCCGAGTCCTTATGCTGCACTAGCATGCTAACCCCCTTGGCCACGGAGGCCACCGTAATAGAAAGCAAAAAATGGAAAACCCCTTACTTCTGACCCATCCGGCTGTTCTTGGTTTCGACGACTTGGCTTCTGCAAAACTCTTGGCGTAATGAAAGCTCTGTGACAAAGCGAAAGTACATTCATGTCAGCAGGAGTTTGATTGTGTTGCAAACATATCAAATCTGTTCATTGGTCTGACTGGTATTTTGCCTGACTGGTATTTTTGCTCCCAACTCAATTCAAATAATTCCTTTACTTTCCTTAGATTACACAATGCAACAAGGACATAAGAAGGTTAGCATTTCAAGAACAATTTGCAAGACTGCCCCTCAGTTTCATTGGTCTTTAATACTCAGGGATCAATCCTGTTCCAAAAGAAATTTCTGGCTTTTTTTTTCTTTGAGCAAAAGAACAATCCTCAAGTTTTTATTCTTTTATAGCTGATTAAGCACACTGTCCAGTTTTATGAAAATACAATAACTGCTGGGCTACCTAACAGCAACCAATAAAATACAATAACTGCTGGTCTACCTAATATGACCAATAAAATACAATAATTGCTGGTCTACTGAATAGCAACCAATGAAATACAATAACTGTTGGTCTACCCAATAGCAACCAATAAAATACAAATAACTGCTGCTCTACCCAATAGCAACCAATGAAGATTTAACAGAAGAATGACACAAAAATAATTAAATACAAAAGCTCTGACAGAAAAGATCAGATGAGTGCAAAGCCACTGTTCATGGTGTTAAAAATGGCTAAAGCCTCCTGCCAGGACAGCCAAACTTTACCTGCGAGACGTCAGCTCATCAGCTGAATCTGCGTCGTCCGCGCCGACGACGCCAGTGTCATACGTGTCGTCATATTCGTCATCGTAGAGATCCGGCTCATAAACACTCTCGCCCATGACCCCGCTGCCGTATCGATCGTACAGAGGTCGAAGGTCAGCCAGATCAGATTTGTCATTCAAAGCAGCCATACCCAGCGGGGTTTTCTCCCTCGAAAATCAACAAAGACCAAAAGGGTGTAGACAAACTTCTCTACACAGATTTGGAAAAAAAACAAACCCATCGCCCCATATGTCAAGGTTTAGTGTCTACCAAGGAATCAAAAGATAACAACTTAACAATTCTCTTAAAGCTTCCCAACAATGTAACCTACTAGCAATTCAGAACCCGAATCATATCCTGATATCAAACTACTGAAAAATGTATCGGTATGTCTTTTATCAAAACGTAAATTTGCCATGTCGTTATTTACAAGTAAATCAAGAACATACCTCAATTTATGTTACTTTATTTCTTGATACTGATGTACAATGCTTACGAAGTCTAATAAGATGTCTTCAACAATAAATATTTTTGTTTGAATGTTTTCACTTACGTATTTACTGAATTAACTGCATGCAGTTAATAACTTTATGGACTTATTTATTGCATGATACATGTATAAAAGATTACAGAAGAGAGAGTAAAACCAGAGCAATGACAACAGTGTGTCAATTTATCTCAGTTACAGTCATCAGTGGGATACAGTTCAGTTCAGAACAAAATTCTAACACAGTTCCTTTAAATGACTGTATTTAATTCTTGAGATTTTTACATCCTGTGACTGCTTGTATGTACTTACTTCTTTCCTTGACTTATTTTACTCATGTCCACTGTGTCCCTGTTAAACACGTCAAACTCATCGTAGTCAAACACACAGCGTCGCTCGGACAGATAGCTGACCGGATTTTCCTTCAGGGCTCTGAAATACAAGGTTACCATGCATACACAGATCAATCAGCTTGCACTGATTTCTTCACTTCCTTTATTTTAATACCTGGTTGTTGTTTAATGCCATACTCAGGAATTGTCACTTAGCAAAGTGTTTATTTATTTATTTGATTGGTGTTTTACGCCACACTTGAGAGTATTTCACTTATATGACGGCAGCCAGGATTATGGTGGGAGGAAACCGGGCAGAGCCCAGGGCAAACCCACAACTATCCGCAGTTTGCTGGCCGACCTTCCCACGTACAGCTGGAGAGGAAGCCAGCATGCGCTGGACAAAGCGACCGCATTGGTGGGAGGCTTTCTAGGTCATTGCGCTGCAATCGCACACTAACCGAGCCACGGAGGCACCCTTAGCAAAGTATGATGTCAGGCAGTCTTTTGGAGGGAGGAAACTGGAATGCCCATGGAAAACCACTGACATTTGGCAATTTACTGACCAACTTTCCCACGTGTGACATACTGATATGCGCACTGTGCTGGCCGAAGTGTAATGTTGTTCAATGAAAGACTACATAAATCGCCACTTGTCTGTTACAGAGAGCTTTTTATCACAAGGCCCCGGTGAACGGTGAGGGCATCAAGCCTGGACATCTGCTGGGAATGATGCTAAACACTACAAGACAAATAATAAAAAGGCCTGAATATTGATTAGAAATCACCAAACATAATGGACTGTCGCAATTTCCATCCAGGAATTTTTTTTCTATAAATACCAGCACAACCATGACCTCTTACACAGAAGTCACATGGGTCAGGATAAAGCTGGCAGCTCAATGGTTATTGCTTCAGTTTGTACCGCAGTGTGTGGAACACACAGCTGACCTCAAAAGTAAAGGCCAAACAAAAGTGAAGTTCTGGTGAGTGAAAAGACCATAAAAAACTGTACCTGAAAATAAAATCTAATTTGTTCTTTTTTTTTTGCACCAAATTAAACTCTTTTGATTGTAAGGTGAGTTTTATGGGCCATATTGATAATGCGGCTCACCAGTGACACCAGGTCGACTTTTCTCTGGGCCTAAGCAGAAATTCAAATGTCATATTAGCTTTTTCCATTCTCCGGCAAACATTAAATGAGTATGGTTCAATAAAATTTTATTTACACTGGTCAACCACACTATCAATATGGTTCATAAAACCCGCCGTAGAATCAAAACATTTGACTGCATTTACTATGATGAAAAAAAAGTGACCTCAGTAAAGGTATTTTCCAATCCAGATTTTCATGATTTTTTCACTCAACAAAACTTTGCCCCTTTCCCTTTAATAAAAAAAACTTACCCAGACATAGTCTATGCCACTTTCCGACCACACTCACAATACCTGGCCTTACTTTGTAATGGCGAGCTAAAAAAAAAAATGTCTCTGGCTGGGATCATCTCAGTTCATGAGAGAACAAAAAGAGTCATCCACCGAGATTTAATAGGCGTACATGTACCTGGGCAGGGCTCGATCAAGGTCTCGGAGCGGCACAGGAAGTTTGTTCTCCAGAACAGAGTTGATGACACGCTCTTGATCATAGTCATATTCCTCTAGGCAACGCTGAAAACAGAAGGTACGACAGACTGAACGACTGACAGATGAATCCATAGATCAAACGCTTAATTGGATACAGAATTAATTGGCTACATACACACAGCGAAAAGGGAAGGCCCGCCTGCAACCTGCGGATGGTCACGGGTTTCCCTAGCACTCCATCCGGTTTCCTCACACCATAATGCTGGCCGCCGATGTATAAGTGAAATATTCTTGAGTTCGGTGTAAACCACTCATCAAATAAAGAAATAAATCACAGCCAAATGCTCCAATTATAGTTCAAAATTGTATAACAATGCTCTCAAGATCGAAACATTTAACAACTCTCTACATCTCTACAAAATATTAAAAAGGTTATCATTGTGGTATTACAACATCGGCATTAATCACTTTCATGAGATTTTCAAAAAGTTTTTCACACACAGAAATATGCATAATAAGACATAAATCTGTACACATCTCCTAGCAGTCCTAGGACACACTTTCCTTAAAAAAGTATTACTGACAACTTAATGTCATAAAGGCCATGCAAACAGGGACATCCTTGGAATCTAAGAACTGAACACAAGACTGTCTTTGATGTATTTATTTATCTGACTGGTGTTTTATGCCGTATTCAAGAATATCCCACCTATATGCCGGCAACCAGCATTATGGTGCGAATAAACGGGCAGAGCCCTGGGCAACTCACCGCCATCCATAGTTATTGGCCAATCAGCATGAGCTGGATTTAAACTTGCAGTGACTGCATTGGACAGAGGCTCCTAAGTCATTGTAATGCACTACATGTAGCACACTAACCAAACGGCCAAGGATGTGCCCCAGTCGTCCTTGGCAACCCACCCAAAATAGGACTATACATATCCAGATACCTACCTCAATAAATCCCTCGCCCAGATCTGGCAGAAGGTCTTTTATGGACGTGATCAGCGAGTCAAGCTCAACGCCGGTCACCGTCCGTGCACACGCTCCGTCACCTTCCTGTCAGAGCAATGGCAGAGGTCATATGATTGGCTAAGTCTGAATTCTTTAAAAAATTCCATCCTTGGAATCAAATGCATGACAGAAAATACTACTGGTAATTTTGGTGCCTGAGCTTACAATTTTTCCACCTTACCTGTGAAAAAAGTTTTGGGAATATGTGCATGGACTTTGTGATCTCTGGTTTCTTCAGAAGTTAAAAGCACAAATCTAGACAGTCTTTACTCTGCTCAAAACATCATGGCTTATTCATCTTGAATTTCAGAAAACTGGGATGTCAAAGAAAAAGAATGCTATACAAATTGTTACATCTCTGAAGCCCGAATGGCAGCCATGACAAATGACGCTATGAGGTTCTAATCAGACAGATAGAGGATGTACATTTTTCACAAAGAAAACTTCCACAACTTTAAACAATACCAGGAGAACTGAAATTCAAATTTCGTGAAATCTGGAAGCCTTTCTGCTACGACCATTTCATTGGATTGAAGGCTCTTGACTCCAGGATTTTCGGTCAATCCCAAACTGAACATCTTAGATCCACACTCACAAATGTTGAGTGATTGTAAGATTCCATGGGACTGTCAGTCACAGAAGCTGTGCTTCCTATTGCTCCTCCTCCTCCAGAAGCTCCGCCCCCTACTGCCCCGCCTTCGTCAGAACCGGCACTTCCATCAGGACTTTCTCGTCCACCTGCGTTCTTGGCTCCCTTTGGCTTCTTGCGTTTTCCGAAAGTTGCAAAAGCACTGTTTATGCCTTCCTGAATGAACTGGAGCCTGGTCTCGTCTCTGATCAGTGTTAAGGGATTTGGCAGTTGTGATTGGCTCAATGACTCGGCTAAATTTACCATATCCTGGCTACATTTTAATTTGTTTAATACTGGTTTGATTCTTTCTTTTTTTGGCTGTGTGTTTAATATCATTTTTTCCCTTATTTGGATCATACTGAACCTGACCAATCCCAAGGCCAGGATTTTCTTATTAGGCTGTCAAGAAATGCCAAGGCCATAGACGTAACAGCACCACCACCAGCACAGACATGACATCACCACCAGCACAGACATGACAACACCACCAGCACAGACATGACACCACCACAGACATGACACAGCCACCACAACAAACACACAACCACAGACATGACATCACCAGACCTGACATCACCACACACAGGACACCATCAGCACAGACATGACACCACCACCACCACCACACAGGACGCCACCACCACCACAGACATGACACCACCACCACCACAAACATGACACGACCACCACCACAGACATGACACTGACACCACCACCAGCACAGACATAACACCACCACCATCACAGACATGACACCACCACAGACATGACACAGCCACCACCACAGGCATGACACCACCACCAGCACAGACATAACACCACCACCACCACAGACATGACACCACCATACACGACACCATAACGACCACAGACATGACATCACCACCACAGCCATAACACCATCACCACAGACATGACACCACCACAGACACGACACCATTACGACCACAGACATGACATCATCACCACAGACATAACATCACCACCACAGACCTTACACCATCACAATCACATATCACACAACCACCACAGACAAGGTGCCACCATCACTCCAGATACGACACCACCACCACAGACATGACACCACCACCATCACAGATATGACATCACCACCACAGACATGACACAACCACCACAGAAATGACACAACCACCACGGAAATGACACAACCACCACGGAAATGGCACCACGGAAATGACACAACCACCACGGAAATGGCACCACCACCACCATGCCACCGTCACAGACATGACACCACTGACATCATACCCCACCACCACACCCAAAATTTACTGACACATGCAGATGGGAAGACAAGGTCTAAATAAGTATAGTAAACTGGTCTCCCAATCCCTTCTCTCCCTGAACAATAAATAAGTTCAAACTAACTAAAATAGATGGCAAGATGGACGGGAGGGGAGACAAAATATCCCCTTGTGCTCAGCTTCAGTCCACAGAGTGACACAACAGCCATTCTGTTATGTCGTGTCTTATGGCATGACCTAGGACGAGACTTTTTCTCACGTACGCGTTCAGGCGAAACTACTCTTGCCTCAGTATTTATTCACAACATAGCAGTGATGGAAACCGTGCATAAAGAACTGTTCACATCAGCCTCACACATCCATGGAAATGCACACTTTACTGACACATCCTATGGTTCAAATTCATCAAAGCCTCAATATATATCTTAGTTAGGCATTAGAACTCCGTTCAGAGAATTATAGAAGAGCTGAACAAAAAACAAAGGATACACCAGACAATCTGCTTGTAGGAGCACATCCAGCACGTCCTGAAACATGTGCTGGCTCTCATAGTCAGCTAAAAACCTGCAGGGAGGGAAGATGAAAAGTCAGATCCTGCGGTTATCAAATATACGCTCCGGAGAAAAGGCTAAAAGGAATCGTTATGTTATTAAACATATCATGAAAGGAAAATACTAAAATAAATCATAAGAGTTATAAAAACAAGGAAGAGATCGTTAGGTTATCAAACATATTATGAAAGGAAAATATTGAAATAAATCATAAGAATTATAAAAACAAGGATGAGATTGTTATATGACCAAACATATTATGAAAGGAAAATATTGAAATAAATCATAAGAATTATAAAAACAAGGAAGAGATTGTTAGGTTATCAAACATATTATGAAAGGAAAATATTAAAATAAATCATAAGAGTTATAAAAACAAGGAAGAGATCGTTAGGTTATCAAACATATTATGAAAGGAAAATATTAAAATAAATCATAAGAGTTATAAAAACAAGGAAGAGATCGTTAGGTTATCAAACATATTATGAAAGGAAAATATTAAAATAAATCATAACAGTTATAAAAACAAGGAAGAGATCGTTAGGTTATCAAACATATTATGAAAGGAAAATATTAAAATAAATCATAAGAGTTATAAAAACAAGGAAGAGATCGTTAGGTTATCAAACATATTATGAAAGGAAAATATTAAAATAAATCATAAGAGTTATAAAAACAAGGAAGAGATCGTTAGGTTATCAAACATATTATGAAAGGAAAATATTAAAATAAATCATAAGAGTTATAAAAGCAAGGAAGAGATCGTTAGGTTATCAAACAT